>JAJLRJ010000005.1:23736354-23918854 GCA_024195265.1 Dendrophyllia cribrosa | reverse complement strand
ATTTCAGCCAAATTTTTATTTCCGGAAAAATATATTTTTGCATGATAGGTTCGCACCAAATTATATTCATGTCATTAATCTGTCTGTCAGCCCAAAGCTGGACGAAGCGTTTTTAGCCTGCGAGCAAGCTCTCGGGCTCGGGGTTTAGGGTTAGCCCGAGAGCTTGCTCGCAGGCTAAAGCGTTTTTGGTCGCTTGTCCATTTGTCGTACTGTTTCTTGCCTTAACTGTCAGGAATCTCGTTGGCATACCAAAAAATTGCCCCCTGAAAGGAGACATTTGTTCCGGGCGTGCGCGTTACTAAAATGAACTATTGCCCATGCGAAGTTGAGCTCGAACGGCCTGGGCGCGAGTCCGCGCAAGTCACCAATAGAAGCCAAAATGGGCTCAGTCGAAGTATATTGCACTAAAAAAATGGCAAAATGACGGGCTTTATTTCGCTCCAACTAAATCATATTTCCCACGAAAATGTTTACTAGATCCCAGTCTCTTCAAAACCGAGTGTGTATGTCGACATTACGCCTATTGAAATGAGTTATACCGCTAAAGCGATGACCGCGCGGTTGAACTCCATACAAGCCTTCACGTGACATTGGTCACTTCAAGGTCAAAATGACGGGACTTTTTTTTTAAGTTATTAAAATATTTTAACGTTTCCAGATAGAATAATAACCATATTACTGGAATCCGAGTGTGGATTTTCGAAAAATAATTCATAAATGGGCGAAATTTTGATTATCCCTTCAAAAAATGACGTTTTCGCTGTGATTTTAAGGGTCAAATTGGGGGTCTGGGGACGAGCTAAAAAATTAGAGGCAAATGTCATCCAATTTTTTGCCATGATTCTCATTAAAACGTGTAACTGGCAACCTAGCGGTATACTCCTATAAGCTGAATACAAAAATAACTAACAGGCCAGTACAAAACGTGGACCCCGCCTTCTGGACCCCCTCTTTTTATTCCAGGAAATTGCCAATTAATACATTTGTGCGAAGTAGCAAAAAAAAAATGTAAAAAAATATATATATATATAAATATTAAAATTGAAATAAACAGAACATAAAAACAACTGGGCGACTGGAAAAGGATTTGAAGGGCACTATAAAAAATTACAACATATTTCCCGCCTTTACGATTGCATCATAAGCTCTTTACATAACTACTGCTGACTGTTACCTGGCTGTTAAAATGGAGGTGAGTGTTTTTCAGGTTTCTTTACTATTTGATGTAGAATCTTGTCTTTTCGGAGACCATCGTTAAATAATAATGACATACCGTGAAAAGAAAGTCTGCAGCTGCTTAATATTATTATTTTTTCTACATTTTTTCCTACTTCGCACACGTGTATTAATTCAAAACAGTCATTTGTCAATTTCTTGGAAAAAGAGGTGATCCTGAAGGGGGTCCAGATGTGGGTCCAGAAGGGGTTCCAGATGGGGTCTAGGTGGGGGTCCAGATGGGAGAAATGGGAATATTGAAATAAAGTTTGTTGTTGTACAGTGCAATCGCCAATTTCCGGCTGCATGCAACCACGTGTCACTTCCGATTTCTTACTAAATTCTTCATACTACTAATCGTTTTCTCGGTAAATGATACTCTATTCTAGACCAAAACTATCTGATTTCTATACCCTATCACGTACAAAATTGTTTAAAACCCATGCCCTACATATAGTGTAAATATGAGAGTTAAATCCACGGGTATCGTCTGCGTTCAAAGAGGGTCTGAATGGGGGTAGCTCGATAACACTAAACACTTAATTTTTGGGCTCTATAACATTAAACAGTTAAAATTTCGGCATTATAACACTAACAGTAAAAAATTCACTGTAACAGTAAATTTAATCCAGATAGAAACAAAGACGGCTCCATAATTGTCGGAAAGTTGTCCGAAGGTCATTTGAACGTTTGCGATCATTTCTGAAGATTTCCGAAGACTACCGAAGATTTCCGAGGTTAAATGCGAAAATATTTCGACTATATACTAAGGACAAACAGTTCATTCATCACTTAAACAAGGAAAAGACGTTTGCAAACGTAGCGTCATCGATATATTGACATGTGATAGATATACATTTTACAGTGTTAAGATACGATTTTTCTCAGTGAGAGAAATCCTTGTAATTCACTTTAAGTTAAATAATAACATGGGATATTATTTATTATTAAAAAAGGATACAATGCTCAACAAAAATGACAGATTAATGCCATGCCTTCTTTGCTAAATTTACATGTATCAAGAACCACGAACTTTTCAGCGCCTTTTTCCGTTATGCCCTCAAATATAAGAACTCTGCAAATGTATTGCAACGATTTAATCTGGCTCGAGGGTCAACTCTTTGTAAATTTGTAGATTTATAATAGAAATGTAAATTATTGTTCTTTTGAAACTCAATAAAAGCTGAATCAGTGTTTTTATGGAGTTTAAAACTTTGACATAATAATTTATCTTGCAAATTGTTCAATTAATCAATTTCATGACCAGTCAAAAGCTCATGGATATGTGCATACCTGATCGTCCTGTTGTTCTTACAAATCAAGGCGAAAATGAGCGCGGATGGCCCGACCAGACCTGGTGACCGTTATGTCAGGTGGGATATCATCCTCCATATCTCTCTGAGTCGGTGTCGTATTCATCCTCTTGGACAGGTGGATCAGTCATTTCACCAACAGCAACCACGCCATCGTCCACAAATGTGACTGCGGTTACGTCATGATGGTGACCTGTAACTGGTGGCATATTCTGCTCGATGCCTTCTTGATTTTCTGTCACTGAATCATCTTGTGAATCCTCGTGGAATATCACCTTCGTACAAGAAGGTGACTGGAATATACTGCTAGCGGCTGAGCTCCTGCTTTGTCTTTGGTGTTTTCACTGTGCACTATTCTTTGCCTCACAGGCGATATTTGTCAACCACCTCCTTCATGGCTACTTCAATCTGGGGATCTATGCTTTCAACTGGAGGAGGTTTCATCACGTTGACATCTACCAACTCCATACTGGATCTAGGAACGGGATAGTAGGATTTCTCGTGTGTAAAGTATTTGGCGCCCCATTTCGTTGTCCTTTTCAAAGATTCCTTTGAAATCATGCCAAAGTCGTGGGCCTAGCTCCGCCGGAGAAACACATCAACTCAAACACAGAATAAACTCTGAGGAGCTATAAAAAACAATTGCAACTAAGATGCCACTGCAGTATTCCAATATTGACCGTGATTATCGCATAAGACTTGGATCTTAGAATCTTTTAGTCGTGATGAAGAAACACTATCGCAAGTTATGCTAACCGCAGACTTGCGCTCACATTAAATCACGGACTGAGAAATTAACTGATCCTAAGCAGCGAATAATTCCTACTTAAGCGCGGCTACTACTGATCTTGCAACTCTTTCAAAGTGAGCCAAAGAAACTCCATTGTTATGCCAAGAGCTAGCAAACAAACAACGGCGTAACTAAATATTCTAAACGGCTCTGGAAAGCGTAATGAAATTCCTCCTGTCAGTATCACAGCTAGAGATTTTTTCCTAAGATCAAAGAAACGACAACATTTAGAACAACAGGCCTGTTATATCTTTATTTTGATCTGAAAGGAAAAATCTCTCAGGCACGTACTGTGGGCAGGCTTCTTCTAAAGCTGGGCTAAAATGCTTTTAGCGACGAGCAGGATTTGTGCTGGGTCTGTCACCTTTTATAACAACTTATGTGACTTTTTTACAGAGCTCCTTCCTCCTGCTGCGTTGCGCAAGATGCTAACTAACGCATGTAGCACAGTACTACACAAGAATTACAAGCTTGTTGTATAACAGATAAACAAAGTATTTCTCATCTATTGAGATATACCTAAAACGCCACTGTACAACTATAAAAGAGCCATTCCTTGTGTCAGAAAATATCTTACATGCTTAATAAATCAGCTAAAAAGCCTACAAAGAAACACAACTTACATCGGATCGAAAATACACCATTGTTATTAGCTAAACTAAACAAGCCAATGAAAAGATAGAACATTTGATCCTCCCCAAGCGCTCATAAGCCGCTAACATTCTACAACGTCAAATCATTCTACGAGACCTTTCTACATGGGAGCAACTGATGAGGTTTACCAAAGAACCGAAACTCGAGTCTTGCTTAAAGAGTGTACAAAGGAAACCACTTGCATGTGTAAGAATTACAAAACAGCTATCATGCTGGAGATTCAAATATTTCAAACCGGATGCAATGCAAGAACGATAGAAGCTATGGAAGATATAGAAGCTCACAAGAACTTTAACAACACCGGATGCCCCCATTATGTTGCTGACCTTTTCTTCGCCCCCGACTCTGACCAAAGGATCGCGGGCTCTTGGGACGAGATTGGTCCCCAGGTTTCCCAGGATACTGTTGCGCGTGAGTAGAAAAAAATAGACTACTGATGGCATATTAAGTGATTTTATTGGCGATTTCCAATAACAATAGAGGAGATAAGTTTTTACAATGCTAAAAGGCTATGTTTTTTTTAAGAAATACCCTTCAAACACTAAACAGTATTTTCTCCGGAAACAGTAAACATTAAAATATTAGACAATATAACAGTAAACACTAAAAAATATGGGTAAATAACACTAAACACCAAACCCCATTCAGACCCTCTTCAAACCTGCACCATCTGGAACAAGAGCGTTCCATTTAGCCATGATCTCTTTGTGTAACGAGCTTTGCTTATTTGAAGGTTTGCTCCTACTTCTGCCTGGTTCTTCGGGAATTGCCGTGAAGAGGATGGTGACATTTCAGGCTTGTTCTCCACTATGTTCCTAGCGCAGTACGATGCTTTGGACAAATGGTCATATTATGTCCGTCGTGATTAACAATCCAACACGCGCTAAAATAAGACATCTTTCTGTGAAACACTCAATACGCCCAGGAAATCGTGCCGAAACATCTCAACTGTTGTTGCAGTATGCAACAAACGAACACGACAATTCTGACAATTGTGCAGCCATAAAGGCTGCTGTAGTAAGACGCAAGCTATTTAAAACTTCTGAACTTCTGTGAACTGAATGTGATGGTAAAAGTCAGATATACAAGAGAAAGTTAAATTTCTGTATAAAGCGGATTTACAGCTAAACTTCATATTCTAAGTACTTGACTCAAGTAATTATAATAAACGTGAACCTGAACTTTATTTTCAAGCCAAAATGTTTTTTAAAAAATGCCGTGGCGGGTGTCACACCACGCACCCACATTTTATGAACATTTCTGTTCACCTTGTCACGCAATGTTGATTTCATTTGTCGCTCAGAACATTCAATACACTCAAAAATGACTTGAAAAGAGAAAAGTAATTATCACGCTGGGTTTTTTTTGGGCGATTTCCGGCCACGGTTAAACTACTTTTTACGTTTTGATGCTCTGACCATGGAACTTTGCCACAATATAACTCTCGCCATTTTCTAAAAAGTTACCGTTTTCGATTTTCAAATTTTAGTATTTTTGGCGGGAAAATGACGTCACAACTTTGGCGGCAAAATTTTAATTTTGTATTATGGGATATACAATGGCGATTTCTGAAAGAGCGTGCAACAAGGATTTCAAATCTGAAAAAAAATCTAAAATACGTTGATCCAGTTAGAAGTTATGGGGCGTTGAATTTGAACTTCCCGCCATTTTTGTTACTAAAAATAGCACAAATTGAATATTCAACGCCCTATAACTTTTTATTGGATCAACATATTTCAATTTTGTTTTCAGATTTGAAATCCTTGTTGCACACTCTTTCAGATATCGCCATTGTATATTCCATAATACAAAATAGAAATTTTACCGCCAAACTTGTGACGTCATTTTCCCGCCAAAAATACTTAAATTTGAAAATCGAAAACGGTAACTTTTTAGAAAATGTGGAGATTTATATTGTGGCAAAGTTCCATGGTCAGAGCATCAAAACGTAAAAAGTAGTTTAACCGTGGCCGGAAATCGCCCAAAAAAAACCCAGCGTGATTTAAAAGCTGGAAATTTGTCCAAAGTTGACTTTACATCGTCTGCAGGTTTGTATTGTATCGTATTTCCCCGTAATATATAATAAAATACGCCGGAAAATATGATAACACAACAAAAACAACACCGAATGAAACATGAGTAACATGGCCAAAATAGGTAATCGCGCAGAGCGATAATTTCAACGAAAATATTACCCAAAAGAGTTTTCAAATGACTCAACTGAGTAACATTTTCCCCTAACAATGTGTAGGCTACAATTGGAGCCGATAAAGCAGACGTGGATGCTAATTAATTATGTATACTGATTAACGCAGTCCACGTTGCGCTGTCATCGAAATTTAGCATATCATGAGCTATAAATTTATCAGTTAAACTGTCTTGAAAATGTGTTTCGACGCATAATATATAGTGAAAGGAGGCATGTTGATAATTATAGCATTGAATGGCTCGTCAGCATTCATTTTTTTTTATATTCTCTGTGTCGAAAAAAAAAAGCACATTGAAGACGCTGGTCACTTACTTTAAATGAATGCCATTAAGAATATTTGACAGATGCCAATATTTTGTTTTTCACAGAAACATAGTACTAGGATAGGTTTGTATTGTAGTATAACGTTTGTTGAATTACAATGTTGCCCATTGGAGATAATTTCATTTGAAAAAGTACAATTTGACGAAGTTGCGTGACATGGTCAATGATTGACAGCTCTTAATTGACAGGAATAATATTAAATTACATGAACTTTAAGTTTTCAGTTCCTAAGGGTTCCAGCAATTGTTGGATGAAATTAGATTAGAATCCATTACATTCTGTTAGTTTGGGAGAAGTCTCTTGTCAGTGCATTTTTAAGGGATATTTTTGGGTTTTACCCCTGGGAATTGAGGTGGGGCCTCTAATACCCCAGGGAATGGTCAGGGGACCGAACCACTTTGGTTTCTTGAATAACTTAGTGAACCTAAAAATCTGTGAAAGTTTGAAAGAAATCGGTGAGATGGCATGTGTCACGTCTGCCTGGTCCTCTCGGGGGCGGACTGTTAAACTGCTTGAGAAAGGTGGCATCGCTGGAAATAAAACTCAACAAAACAAGTAACTATGTAAAAGAGCATTCTGAAGAACTGGAGGAACTTCAAATTAGCTTGGATAACCTTGAACAGTATTCCAGGAAAATTTCGTTGGAATTTTGCGGCTTTCCAGAAGATATTGATATGTCGACCGACCAAATAGTTTGCAATATAGCTGAAGCGGTTGATGTTTCAATAAAGGAAGATGATATTGAAATTTCTCATTGGGTAAAGCGGAGGCGAGGAGATAAACTGGTGCTAGCGAAGTTCAAAAACCACAAAATTAAATCCAGGTTGTACAAGGCCCGTATTAAGTTAAAAAATGTATCTGTCGGAGATATATTCCCTGGTTACGCCGCGGAAATCACGGATCGCCGGAAGCGAATCTTCATTAATGAAAATCTAACCACGTATCGTAAAGAAATGATGAGCTTGGCAATGGAGAAACGAAAGAACAGGAAAATAGAAAAAGTGTGGTCACTCGATGGTAAGATCTTTATCAAAACTTCTCCAACTGGGAGTCCACGTCAAATGTAAGAACTTAATCTAGAAGAGGAGACAAGGAATACGAACTGTTGTAGCCGGAGACCGCCCGTACGAAGTGTATTTTATTTTATGTTTAGGGTGTTTAATGTAGTTGTATATGTTATTTATTTAGTATTTTTTGTTGTTGCTGTTGTATTTTGTATGTATTTCTGTGTTTATATTGATTTATTTTATTTTATTTCTGTTTTAATATCTTGGGAATTACAAAGAGCACAAGTAATTATTTCGTTACCTAATTTGAATACCACGCATTGCTTGGGGCATGAAGGAATCGTTTGGTAAATTAAAGTTGTTATCACTAAATGTCAGGGGATTGAGGGAAAGAGTTAAAAGAAAAAGCGTATTTGCATACTTGAAAGACCAAAAGTGTGAAGTCTATTACTTGCAGGAAACATATTGTCAAAAACAAGATGAGAAAATTTGGAGCTCCGAATGGGGTGGTAGAATATTTTTTACACATGGAACTACTCATTCTAAAGGTGCTTGTATTCTGCTTAAACCAGATTTGGATATTTCACTTGGCAATGAATATAGTGACTCAGAGGGGCGAGTAGTGTTAATTAATGTTAGGGTAAATAAGCAATGGTTTTCATTGTGCAATATTTATGCGCCAACTGACAACGTGAAACAAAATGCTTTCCTGAATAACTTAGTTACCTTGATTATGAGTAAGGCTTACATCGAGTCGTTGATAATAGGAGGAGACTGGAATGCAACCTTAAATAAATTAGATAAACAAGGTCTGCGCAAATGGGCGCCATCTTCTTACAGAGATAATATTATTTCTGCAATGAATGAGCTTGATCTGATTGATATTTGCGAGATCTTCATCCTAAAAAGAAGATGTTTACTTATGAGTCTAAACAATATAAATCTAAGAGTCGGTTAGATTTCTTCTTAATTTCAAATAAATTAAAACAATGTATCACTAAAACGAGCATTAGAATACCCGTACGTTCAGATCACAAAGCTGTTGCTCTACAGTTGAAACTTAGTGTAGAAAAGCTGAGAGGCCCAGGAACGTGGAAGTTTAATAACACATTATTAGAAGATGAAGAGTGTCTTGAAAAAGTCCATCGAGAATTCAATCACATTAAGTTAAAATATGAAGAAGTTAAAAATCCCCAGCTTCTCTGGGAATTAATCAAAATGGAAATAAGGAGTCTTACGATAAAATTTTCTAAGCAAAAAACATCCGGATTGGACAAAGAGAGAGAGAAGTGCAAGAATCTTTAAATCTCCTAGATAATAGATTATGTGATTTTGGTATTGATTCGGTAGAACTGGATAATTACACTAAGCTAAAAGAAGAACTCGAGGAAATTTACAAAATTAAGGGAGAACGATCCATCTTTCGTTGTAAGGTAAGATGGAATGAGCAAGGAGAAAAACCTACTAAATATTTTTTTAATCTTGAAAAGCGGAATTATAATAGGAAGATTATTGCTGAGTTAAAAGTCGAGGATGATAAAATTTTAGTAGATGAAAAAGAGATTTTAAATCGAATCCAACTTTTTTATGAAAAGTTGTATACATCTAAAGACCTGTTGGATGAAGATAAATTTAATGAATTTATAGAAGACCTAGATATACCTCGGTTAACAGACGAACAACGTGAAAGTGTAGAACATCCAGTTACTAAAGAAGAGTGTAAGGAAATTCTAAAAACGTTTAATTCTAATAAGACTCCTGGCTGTGACGGATTTACAAAAGAGTTCTATGAAACCTTTTTTATCTCGTTAATGCGCATGCGCATAAACGAGATTTAGGAATGAATACAAAAAGGACAAAAGTTGTTAACAAAAGGCCATTGTTAACTTTTGTCCGGGGGGGGGGGGGGGGGGGGTACTTCTTTCTTCTTTATAGAAGCTATTAGGGTTTTGAGGATATGGTTGGTTAAACCGGTTAGGATTTCAAGAAGGGCGTCACATACCGCCACTAAAATTTTTGAGGAGCACCCCCGAACCTATTGTTAATTTCCCTAGGGTATTGGGATGTCAAAACTTGTCATATCTCACATTACGTCACCGCAAAGGTATTAAAGTTCTTATTAAGTTTCGATATCTCACGTTACCTATCGAGAAATATCAATGTTTCAAATTTTCAATCATTTGTCGTAAAGCCATTAAAGCTGCTTTAGAAGGGTAAAAATAGGTCAAATGCGTTTCCTTGGGAAACGCAGTTTGAGAATTTCACGGTGTATTTTTACGAATGGAGACGTTTTAAGGAAGTTAAAAGTTTGTGTTTTACTGATGAGCGATATGGCAGAGCAAAATAGCATGATCTTTGGGTTTGTTCTATTTTGGAATACTGAATCATTGCTATTACGGTTTGATTATGCAATACTATGGGAAAGACGTCATAGTTTTGGTGATTTAGCTACCGTGCACGAGCAAATTTTTGCGGAAGGAAAATTTTGCGGATTGCCCGACTGAATTTGTTTTGCGGGAGGAAATTTTTGCGGGTCGAGACAGCTAAAATTTCTGCTGGGAGGAAATGTTTGCGGATTTCTGGTCAAGTATAAATGAAATCCAAGGCATCGGTATTAAACTGAAATTTTACTTCCTGACCGGAGGTTTCTATAGGTTCACTGTTAAAAAGTTCCTGTTAAGGCGATATACATCATTAAAACAAGTAATTTTTTTCTGCGGGAGTATATTTCTGCGGTGGAAAATTTAATACAAAATAAAATAATACTGAATAACAATGCAACAACGGACAACCTTGTCGAACTCCCCGTTCGAGCGAAAAGGCCGACGAGAGCCATCCATTGTTTATAACGTGTAAACAATGTTTACCCAGCGCTGAAAATTTTGGCCGAAATTAAAGCGCTTTAAAACGGGTTGCAAAAAGTCGTGAATAACCCGGTCGAAAGCCTTTTCCTGATCCAGGCTAATAACAGCGGCCGAAAGCTGTTTATGGTTTACATAGTCGATTGTATCCCAGATCAGAAAAAGGTTTT
Organism: Dendrophyllia cribrosa; assembly: GCA_024195265.1. Taxonomy (NCBI): domain Eukaryota; kingdom Metazoa; phylum Cnidaria; class Anthozoa; order Scleractinia; family Dendrophylliidae; genus Dendrophyllia; species Dendrophyllia cribrosa. The sequence goes on along the minus strand of JAJLRJ010000005.1, from coordinate 23,908,311 downwards.
CAAAAATACTGCGGTCAGGAATTCCGCATGTTTGATCTTCGCTTAAATAAGCGGTATAACCTTACGTAGTCGGTTGGCTAGTACTTTAGTACAAATTTTATAATCTGTGTTTAACAGAGAAATTGGTTGCCAGTTTTTCAAGTCTAACTTGTCGTCCTTCTTGTAAAGCAGGCGGATAATTCCTTGACGTTGTGTGTCAGAGAGTGATCCGTGTTAAAGAGGAGTCTATCTTTTGGTCGAGGGTCGAGGGTCGAGGGTCCATGTCGAGGGTCGAGGGTACCAAGTCGAGGGTCAATGTTTTTTATACTTTTTATTCTTTTTTTTTTTCTTGTAACGTAAGGTAACTATTACGATTCTCTTCTTAGTAGAGGAAACAATATTATTTCGCTTAAACTTCATTGTTCTCGTTGTGAAGGAAAAGGGGAAGGTGTGTGTGTGTGTGTGTGTTGGGGGGTGGGGGCTTGAACGAGGAGGGTGTTTTTTTTGTGATAGGGGGCTTAATTTACGGTAGTTTCTAACCGATCAGATGGACCGCTTACCATTCCATACTGAGAAGACGCATTCCATACCGAGAAGACGCGCGGGGATTTACGACTTATCTTCATCGAAGTTCTCTTAAAATAATTTAATGTGTGGGTTATATAATTAATTGTCCTTCGTGCAGCTCCGAAAAAAACGAAATACATCAGCAACGTTCGTCTGATACAAGGTACACAACTTCGAGGTTAATGACAAAATTTATATGATTGTACATCGATGCCAATTGCCGCTACAAACAATTCTTTCTTCCCTGCAACTCCAAACGTGGAAAATGGCGGGTTTTTCCACCCTCCGCTCCCACCCATTGACCGTTACCCCATATCATCTCTACACAGTTTCAATTCGTGGAATTCGCCCTACGCCGCGACACATCTAAGCATGGCGTTGTATCAGACAGCTCCAACAACTCAACAACAGCTTCATGGCACTGTCAGCAAAATGGGCATGTACCAACAAACGCCAGTACCTAATCCTACACCCGCAGCCTGGCATTCAGGTATGTCGCCTCATAAGTACGAAATTGTACTTCCAAAGCCATGTGTGAAAAGTTGTTACGCTGTGGTAGTCCGTTCGCGGATAAATACAGGCGCTCGCCTCACAATCTTGTGGTAAAACACTTTGATCGAAGAGTTATCAGAAAGAACGACTATACAGGGCAGTTGGTCTACAGCAGTGACTTTTCAAATACGTATTATCACCTTCTACCAAGCCACATCCAAAGAAAAAATCCGTTGTTTTCTGGATTCGTGTATATTTCAACGAATCATTGTACCTTTCGGAGGTGGACGAAGGACAGCGTGCGCAGTTAGAAGCACATTTTTTTAACACATTTTCAAACAATGTATCTTTGTACAAATGTATGACTCAAACAAGCTGGTACTTCAATAGAACATGTCTTATAATAGAATATCTGCATTAATATTTTTTTGTTGCAATGCGGGTTATTTTGCCCTTAGCCTGTACAACAGGCGTGGGCGACTCTATCCACGTTTCGCGCGACTGAGAAAATACGCAGGCTTTTTTCGCCCGCTCGCGGAGCTTCTTGACGTTGAAGAATATTCAAACAATATTGGAAAGATATCCGGAAATTATTAGGAAAATATCTTATAATGTTCAAACATCTTCTGCTACATATTTGCGTCATCTTCGTCGCGTGATTGTCGTAAGTCCCCGCGCGTCTTCTCGGTATGGAATGCGTCTTCTCGGTATGGAATGGTAAGCGGTCCATCTGATCGGTTAGAAACTACCGTAAATTAAGCCCCCTATCAAAAAACCCCCTCCTCGTTCAAGCCTCCCACCCCCCAACACACACACACCCTCCCCTTTTCCTTCACAACGAGAACAATGAAGTTTAAGCGAAATAATATTGTTTCTTCTACTAAGAAGAGAATCGTAATCGTGGGAAGAACACATCCTCAGTACACGAAACAACCGCAAGAGAGGAGCGATGAAAGCCAGTCCAGTCCATGTCTATTTTGTAAACTGTTCAGTGACAGTTTATATAATAAATATTTCTGTCTTCTTGGGAAACGGTGCAGCTTGCTGTTGAGTGTCCCGGGGATTGGGAATTACCTCTTTCTTTGTGCCCGGGGGTGGGGAATAAAACGCCATGTGAAGAAAAAATGGTAAATCCCGGGGGTGTGCCGGGGGAGGATAGTAATAGAAATCGTAATAGTTACCTTACGTTACAAGAAAAAAAAAAGAATAAAAAGTATAAAAAACATTGACCCTCGACTTGGTACCCTCGACCCTCGACATGGACCCTCGACCCTCGACCAAAAGATAGACTCGTTAAAGAGTAATTTAGCATGTCTGATCTACTCCAGAAGCGACATGAAATTCAACCGGAAATCCGGCTCCCAGCGATTTGCCTGATTGCATTTGTGAAAAGGCCTCTTGACACTCGAAGAGTGTGAGGTCACCTTCGCATTTCTCGTGGTCTTCGGATGCCAGAGTTTCATCCAGTTGGACTAAAACCCAGTCTTGGCTAGATAAATAAACTTGTTCAGCCGAATAGAGGTTACGATAAAAATCGCGACATTCGCGAAGAATATTTTTATTGGAAGTCACGGTTGAATTGTTGCCACGTAACTCTGTAATTGAGTCGCGTGTCTGTCGCTGATTTTCAAGCTGGTGGAAATACTTGGTCTGTTTTTCCCCCAGCTCTATCCACTGTTCTTTACTGCGAATGATGGCTCCTTGGATTACAAAATTTAAATAAGAAAGGAAAAACTAAATGAATTCTGGTAGTTGTAGTCAAATGACGCCATCGTGCAAATGGCCTATTTTGGTTACGGGGGGGGGGATGTCGTTGCTGGTTGCGGTAGTGCGGGCCGGGGGGACCTCAGGTGTTCCCCCGGGCGCTGGAGCCTCGTGGTTCGCCTCACGGCGTTCGCTTTCGGGCAGTCTCAGTCTCGGCCCGTGTACATAAAAAAAAAACTCGAGCCCTTGAGTGACTAAGTTGCGTGCCTTTTGCCCGGGGGGGGGGGGGGGGGGGTACTCAACAAAGTTTTGTACGGGGATGCTCCGCCCCGAGGTCCAAACCCTTACCCTTTCATATACCGTTTTTGACAGAAAAGGTACCCCTTTCATATACCTTGGATTGAAAATGGTACCCCTTTCATATACCTTTCGTTGAAAATGGTATCCCTTTCATATAGCCTTTGCGTGCGTCTGATTGATATATTTTGAAAGGCCCTATTTATATTACTTAAATTGCAGTTTCCCCTACCTTTTTTATGCTTCAACTCGTGTTTTCGCTACCATTTCCTATTCTTCGTGAAATCCCTACCCTTTCACATACTTCAACTCGTGAAATCCCGACCCTTTCATATACCTCCAGCATCAAAAAGGTACCCCTTTCGGGCGGAGCATCCCCGTATAGCCCATTATAGGGAGTACCCCCCCGGGGCCTTTTGTAAACGTGTGAATTCTACGACACGGATACCGTTCTCGATGTGCTCGTAGCCCGGGGCTTTGAAGCAAAGCCGGCGGACTGCTCGCGCTTTGAGGTCGCCGTATTGTTCCAGGAGTTGTAGCAGGTTTTCATCGGGGAATTCAACGCATGACACGTGTAGTCGTGTTGTGCTTTTTGCCTTAAAGGCGTAAAGGGATAACGCGGCTTTCGTAGTCAAAGCCCGATGCCGCCAACCGCGTGGCCGATTCTGTAGATCGGGTCAAGGGTGATGTCGAAGCACTTTCCTCCGTAGAGGGGTACAACCCCAACGATTTCTTCCTTAAAGTCCGGTAACGACTGCGCTATACTGAGCGAATCAAGAGCCAGGTTTTCCTGCGCTATTAAGCGGACAGTTCTAGTGTGGGCGAACGGCTGGTGCGCGGGACGCGCGGCCATCTCCACGTAACGCGAGGGCTAGAAAACTCGCGAGACCAAAATTGAAAAGCACGCACTCACCAAAGCGAAGACAGATGGTTACCACACGCTTTCTTGCTTGTGGTGAAAAAACTGCACCAAATCTTGTGAAAAAAAAGCTCTCCTTAGTCGTCGAAGTTGAGGATTATTCTGGCTTTTGGCCTTGAAAAAGTGGAGCACTGATAAGAACAGATCCCCTAATGCTGTACAGGAAAGTTGTTAGCAGAGGGGCACGGGTTCCCCTCCTTTTGCAAAAAAAATAATAATAAGGCCCAGCCTATAACATTTTCTAAACACGACACGTCTATTGTATAACCAAATTATAGACCCCATTTTAGTCACTAGCGTGAGAATGTAATCTTTGTAATCGAAAATTAGTGATTTCCTGTTTTTAATACCCCAAATGGCTACTAAAAAAAAACTACGTCCATTTCGCGAACATAAATTTCTATTGGCTGATTTGCATCATGTGATGCTTTCATGTACGTATTTTGAGTAGACTTATTGTAAAGGTGCGCTACAACGGCATCTTTACCATATTCACTATCAATTCTTCTATTTTTTTTATTAACCTCACGTTCTAACGCATTAACGAGATGGCTTTAAGAGCCCTTTGATTGATATTATAGGCGAGGATCTAATGAATAGTTATAATGCAGCCTTTGATATAGGTGAGTTATCAATTTCGCAAAGGAGAGGTGTTATTACCCTCATCCCCAAAGATGATGAATATCTTCTCACACTTGAAAATTGGAGGCCTATAACACTTCTAAATATGGATTACAAAATAATAGCAAAAGTAATTGCAAAGAGAATAGAAACTCTTCTACCTGTGTTAATCCATGAAGACCAAACAGGTTTTGTTAAAGATCGATTTATCGGTGAGAATGTCCGACTTATACAGGATGTGATAGACTATTTGGATAACTGTAATAGAACTGGTATAATGGTTGCTATAGATTTTAAAAAGGCCTTCGACTCTTTAGAATGGCTTTTTATTAAGCTTTCTATGATTAAGTTTAATTTTGGCGATAACATAATACGATGGGTGTCAATATTCTATCAGAATATCCAAACAGCGGTATTAAATAATGGATTTATGACAAATTTCCTTCAGGTAAGTAGAGGTGTGAGACAAGGTTGTCCTCTATCTCCCTATCTTTTTATTCTTTGTGCGGAGATATTAGCACATAAAATTAGAGGAGAAGAAAACATTAAAGGGATTGAGATCTTAAACGAAGAGATCAAGTTAACTCAATTTGCTGATGATACGACTCTATTTTGCGCAGATATCTTATCCGCGAATAATGCACTTATTCTATTACAAAAATTTGGGAAGATATCAGGGCTGTGTTTGAATGAACGGAAAACTAAAGCGGTTTGGTTAGGAAAAGATAAAAATTGTAAAGCTAAACCTCTCAATTTAAATTGGACTGATGATCAAATCCGCATCCTTGGAACCTTCCACTCATACGATAAACAGAAAAATTTGAAAAAGAACTTTACGATTAAAGTTCAAAAAATACAAACAGTACTTGATATATGGCGCAGCAGGGACTTAACCATTTATAACAAAAGCACTTGGAATTAGCCCAATTGTGTACTCCATGTCTATGTTGGAAGCTCCAAAGTCTGAATTAGAAAAAGTAAATAAACTAATTTTTAAATTCATTTGGAAGAACAAACCGGATAAGATAAAAAGAGATGTGCTGTATCAAACTATCGATAGAGGGGGCCTTAAGTTGCCAAATATTTTCCTTATGGATAAAGCATTGAGATTGAACTGGATAAGACGTCTTGTGGTGAAGCTACTGATAGTTGGGCCATGAACATTGATCGTGGTTTAGTCAACGCTGTCGTCTTTCTGGACCTCAAAAAGGCCTTTGATACAGTTGATCACGATATTTTGTTAAAGAAATTGCAATACTATGGGATTCGTTGGTCCAGTTATAAATAGTTTGCTTCTTACTTAGATAATAGAACTCAAATTTGTTACATTAACTCCTGTAAGTCAACCCCAAAATTGTTGAGATGCGGTGTTCCTCAAGGAACAATTTTAGGACCTCTTCTGTTTTTATTATATATTAACGACTTACCAAATTGCTTGATGTATTCACAAACCAGGATGTACGCTGATGATACCAGCTTGACGTTTGCTAGTGCAGACGTTAAGAGCCAATGTCTGTAAATATCGAGAATGCCGCGTCACTCGTGAAATTTCGAATTTCTTCATATTTTGCTCAAATAACCTCTATAGTAATTTATTTTCGAAAATACTACTCAAAGGTTCAGAAGCGCTTTAGTTTTAACGAAATCGAGGAAAGTCTAAAAAACGCTATTTTGGCTTAAAATCCATGCCGAAAATAGAGGAAAATGATGCATTTTCTTCTCGCTCGTACAGACAAACGCGATAAGATCTTTCAATGTCCCTTGGCTGATTCATAACACATCTCTTGATCTTTCTAAAACACCAGATAAATTTGGGAAATATGCTATTTTTATAATATTTTTGGCCTTTACAAATTCCCTTCTTGTATCGCTTGAGCGAGAGGGTGAATTTAGGCAAACTTTTACACCAGTGAAAGTCCACTGGTACATTGACTTTGAAGTTCAAACTGACATGGACATCCATTGCTATCCGTGGCACGAAGAAAGGGCTTGACCTTGCTCCGAACATGAAACTCTTATCAAAAGCAAATATCTGTCATAGGAAAACCTTTTTGCCAATGAAAAAACTGTTTTTGTTAAGCTACAAAGCTGTAATGTACTTTAGTTAAAACATTATTTCGTAAAACAGGAAAAAAGACAACAACACACAATTCAATGCGACCCCTAGGTCATGTACGGAAAACACGAGCATGGGCTCAAATTACAATTCTGTTCGGCTTCAATAGTCAATATTTTGCTCAAGATGAAAAGTGAATTGAGCTCTGATCTCGCTAGCTTTAATTTTAACCCATTGTTCTTAAGTAATGTCGGGATTTTAATTTTCTACAAGCGACCCAGAGACCAGCGCCAACAAAAATAAACATGACCAAGATTAGAGTAAACAAATGCGACAATAACATTTCTGGACCGTGTATGCATGAAACAGTGTGGGAAATATTAAACAATTCAATCTTACTCGTGTGTTTGCAATGTAATGTGAAGATTTTGCGATTCCAATGATTCCATTTCGTAACTTTCGTCAACCAGTGAGTGTACTCTTGTTATTGCACGACACGAAACACAGAGTGACGTGACATTGTCTGTAATGCAGTGTTGCAATCGTCTTGCGTGACGTTGTCCGTGTTCTTTGGATTACAGTAATTTTTTAAAAAGTTCTAGATTTCGAACCGCGTTAGGCGTAGTGGAAGTATTTTAGTTAGCCTCTGTTACGAACCTGTCTACTTTCCGGAACATTCTAACTAAGCGGCTCACAGCTAGCCTGCGAATACAGCCGCCTCTAATCGTTCCCGGCCGCTGGGGCTAATCACAGCTCAGTTTGCCGCCATGGCTGTCATAACTAAGTGCAATTGTATGAAGCATTTTTAGGGACAAAATTAACATTGAAATTATGTTATGACGTTTCGTGTTTTATTCGGCTAGTCTAAGGAATTATGTTCGAGCCTTTCTAAATTTTGTTTTGCTTTTATGTCAACTTTTGTTCGTCTCCTCTTAATTATGTTCGGAATGTTTGAATGCTGTTATCAATAATCTAATCGCTTCTCTGTTCATTTTGTAGTGAAGTTGCATGGTGTTCGGCAACTCTGAATTATGTTCGGAAAGTTTTAATTATGTTCCGAATGTTTCGAATGCTGTTATGTTCGGAATGTTTGAATGCTGTTACATGTATCAATAATTTAATCGCTTCTCTGCTCGTTTTGTGGTGAAGTGCATGGTGTTCGGCAACTCTGAATTATGTTCGGCAAGTGGACTGAAACACAACAGGAAGAAACTCACGAGAAATACTGGAACTAGCAAATTTTCCCAGAACAAATATGGCGGACGAGTCTATCGCTTTCGAGTTGGGCAGGTGTGTGAGAGATATCATCGTTTTGGTTGAATAAGGCACTGTATGCCGGAGCAATTTAATACAATTCCGACTTGACTTGTTGTACAATGCTGTTGTGCGTTATTGTGACCATATCCCCTCTGGAGAAGCAGTCATGAGACTCGTTCAAGGAGCGACAGAACTGCTTGGGGAAAGTGAAAGGTGATCGTTTCAGTACGAACGACTCGCTTCAAGCAGAGTTTGCGCATGGTTACAAATGGGGTTGACAGACCTACGCGACTCCTGCTATGTGACCATTGTATTGTTTTAAGCCTTTACAGTTTGGCTTTCACAAGCATGTCTTTAAACGACTTTCCTTTCCTATATGAGATCAAGGGAGGTTCTTTGAATATCTCTCTGAGTAATGGCTGGTTAGTAGTATAAAAATAGACAGGCAGGCTAAACACGACTCCCACTCGTCACGAAAAAGTATTCAAACAGCCTAAAGCATAAAGCTTTCCCAGTACGACTTCAGAGAAAATAACGCCTTTAGATCACAGTGATGAATTTGTTCTCTTCGATGATATTGATCTTTTGATCTCGACGGATTATCTCTCAAATTGAAAGGAAGATTTCATGCTGTCTAGTGCCGTTATAATTATTTTATTTCTTTATGCCGTTGGTTAGTTCTGTAGTTGAGTAGTGTGTCTCAGTGGAGCTAGGATAAACCTCCGTTGTTTTGTAATCAACTGGGTTTGGTAGTTCGAAGACCGTAAAGAACACGAAGAACAGCAGCTCCGCGGTCGCATCGACGACCAGTAACAAATGCGAGGTTACGTGATCGGACGAATTTTGTATATAATTATCTTTCATTCGCGTTGCATCATGGGATGCGAACACCATTCACTTCACCACAAAACGAGAAGAGTAGCGATTAGATTATTGGTGTCATAACAGCATTCGAAACATTACGAACATAATTAAAACTTGCCGAACATAATTCAGAGTTGCGGAACACCATGCACTTCACCACAAAATGAGCAGAGAAGCGATTAGATTATTGGTGTCACAACAGCATTCGAAACCGTTACGAACATAATTAAAACTTGCCGAACATAATTCAGAGTTGCGGAACACCATGCATGCAACTTCGCCAAAAAACGAGCAGAGAAGCGATTAGATTATTGGTGTCACAACAGCATTCGAAACATTACGAACATAATTAAAACTTGCCGAACACCATGCACTTTACCACAAAATGAGCAGAGAAGCGATTAAGTTATTGATAACAGCATTCAAACATCCCGAACATAATTAAGAGGAGCCGAACAAAAGTTGATAAAAAGCAAAACAAAAGTTAGAAAGGCTCGAACATAACTCCTTAGACTTTCCGAATAAAACACGAAACGTCATAACATAATTTCAATGCTAATTTTGTTCCTAAAAATGCTTCATACAATTGGTGGTGAATGCGATCCTAGTTCGGAAAATCTGGACAATACGGAGTCTGTGTCTGCCCGGCAGTGTACAAAGGACGTCCATGGCCATCTGGTATTTTACAATGTAAGCGATGATGCTGGATTGGACAGCGAATCCTAATGTTTTCTTGTTTGTAGGGTGTGTCGAGAACTCAGACCTGGAAAACTCATACCCAACGGTGTATCAAAAACACCGAACCCATAAAAAACTCAAACCCTTGTGCGTATCGGAGACTCGGATCCACAAAAAACTGAGACTCCTGGGTGTATTGAAAACTCGGACCCTAAATTACTTGAAGCCGTCATGTCTACGTTTTGAATGTGCAGTCTTGTGGTGAGTGAAATCTGCGGAGAGAAAGAAGCTACTCGCGGCTTAGAAGGCTTAGAATTCAATTATCATATTGCATACTGCTCATGATCAGTGCATTGTGATCAGTGACTTCTAATCCTTCCTATCCTTCCAGCCGCGAGTAGCGTGTGAGAGCGAGCGATGCGAGAAGGGTAATGACAGAAAACGCGTGGCGGCTTGCGCCACGCGCGTTTCTTCCTCGCTTCGGTCGCTTTCCACTGTGCTTTTCCCATCTCCATTCTATCACTCGTTCTCCAGGCACGCCTGTCAGGAAAGCGCTAGACTCAAGTTCATTGTACCCTGGCAACGAGGTACAGAAGAATGATCTAGAGTCAGGGAGTTGGGCAAATACAAAAAAGAAATCCGCGAAGCATTTGTAGAAATAAAAAATAATACGCACAGGAAAAACAGGAAAACGATCTTAAGAAATATTTAGCATTTAGTGGCAAAACTGTCAAAAATAGAATGGTCCACCTCCAATTCCACTTGTAGCCTGCACAGCAAACGCTTTTGTTTTGGGGGGAAGGGTGGGCAGAGCGGCTTGGAGGTATACAAGCGCGGAGCTTGAGGCACGAAAAAAAAAAGGAAAAAAATACGCTTATTCCTGCAAAGGGTACTCTTACAAACATTTTCTTTATCAATCAAATCCTGACTAATATAGGTTGTTTATACGTGCAACTAATTGTATTTTTCCATCGATCAGTGTAAGAGGATAATTGACTTGCAAGCTAGTTTTTGCTCGCCTCCAGCACTCTCGGAAAGGAAACGACTTCTAGGCAACTTCTAAGCCATTTTGGGGACGTACCGCTGGACAGGGTATGGTTTTTGTCCATTTTTGTCCTGAACATAACAGGGTATATAATTTAACGTGGTCTGTCCTAAACGGGGTCTGAATCTGTCCTTATCCTAGGCAGGGTCCTAAAAGGTCAAGTAAGTGGGGCATGGCAGCATGGGCGGCAATGGAATGGGGCATGGCAGCATGGGCGGCAATCTGAGCTGTGAGTCGCTTTGTTAGAATGTTCCGCCTAACGCGGTTCGAAATCGGAACTTTAAAAAAACAATAATAATAATCCAAAGACCGGAAACCAACAATTGACGAACACGGACGTCACGCAAGACGATTGCAACACTACATTTATACAGACAAGGTCACGTCACTATTTGTTTCGTCTCGTGCAATAACAAGAGTAAAAGTACACTCACTGGTTGACGAAAGTTACGAAATGGAATCATTGGAATCGCAAAATCTTCACATTACATTGCAAACACACGGGTAAGATTGAATTGTTTTTGTTCATGTTCAATATTTCCCCACACTGTTTCATGAATACACGGCCCAGAAATGTTTAATATTGTCTTATTTGTTTGACTCAAATCTTGGTCATGTTTATTTTTGATGGCGCTGGCCTCTGGGTCGCCTGTAGAAAATTAAAATCCCGATATTACTTAAGAACAATGGGTTAAAATTAAAGGTAACGAGATCAAAGCTCCATTTACTTTTCACCTTGAGCAACATATTGACTATTGAAGCTGAACAGAATTGTAATTTGAGCCCATGCTCGTGTTTTCTGTACATGACCTAGGGGTCGCATTGAACTGCGTGTTATTGCCTTTTTTCCTGTTTTACGAAATAATGTTTTAACTAAAGTACATTGCAGCTTTGTAGCTTGACAAAAACAGTTTTTTCATTGACAAAAAGGTTTTCCTATGACAGATATTTGCTTTTGATAAGAGTTTTATGTTCGGAGCAAGGAAGCCCTTCGTGTCACGGATGTTCGTTGTGTAAAAATACACTTCACGTTTACGTCCCTCAACTAGACACTTTTATCGGGCCACCATAGACATTTTAACACAGCAGAATATAAAGGTTTTGCTTCAAGACCATGTCAGTTTGAACTTCAAAGTCAATGTACCAGTGGACTTTCACTGGTGTAAAAGTTTGCCTAAATTCATCCTCGCGCTCAAGCGCTACAAGAAGGGAATTTGTAAGGGCCAAAAATATCATAAAAATAGCATATTTCCCAAATTTATTTGGTGTTTTAGAAAGATCAAGAGATGTGTTATGAACCAGCCAAAGGACATTGGAAGATCTTATCGCGTTTGTCTGTACGAGCGAGAAGAAAATGCATCATTTTCCCCTATTTTCGGCATGGATTTAAAGCCAAAATAGCGTTTTTTAGACTTTCCTCGATTTCGTTAAAAGTAAAGCGCTTCTGAACCTTTGAGTAGTATTTTCGAAAATAACTTACTGTAGAGGTTTTTTGGCCAAAGTATGAAGAAATTCGAAATTTCACGAGTGACGCGGCATTCTCGATATTTACAGACATTGGCTCTTAAGTATATAAATGATTGCCTTAATGATGACTTAAGTAACGTGTACACATGGTTATCAGCTAATAAGCTTACCCTGAATTTGACAAAAACTGAGTTTATACTTATTGCATCAAGGCAGAAGTTATCGCAATTTTCAGAAAGCCCTTCTCTTACTATAAATAATAACGCGGTAGAACAAGTAGTATCAGCTAAATCCCTTGGAGTCTATATCGACCAAACCTTAAACTGGGAATGCCATATTGAAAATGTCTGTAAAAAGACTGCTTCCGTCATTGGTGCAATTAAACGGATACGGCATCTTATCCCATTTAATTGATTTTAATCAAAGTTTATAATAGCCTTGTTCAGCCTCACTTTGATTATTGCAGTGTGGTGTGGGGAAACTGTAATAAGGGCCTTTCTGAAAATCTTCAAAGGCTTCAAAATCGCGCAGCCCGCATTTTAATGTCTGCGAGCTACGATAGTAATTTGGATGATGTGTTCCGGGCATTAGGGTGGCGTAAACTCTGTCATCAAAGATTAGAAAAGAAATCTATCATGATGTATAAGACCTTACATGCGATGACACCAGAATATCTACTATCAAGATTTGTTTATCGCGATAACGCGAATGCTTATCGTTTAAGGAATACCGAAAACAAACTAGTTCTTCCACAACCTCGCACTGATTATCTGAAAAGAAGTTTTTCATACAGTGGAGCTCAGTTGTGGAACAACTTACCCACAGAATTAAGACAAGCGTCTTCCTTAAGCGAATTTAAGACAAAACTAAGTCGCCATAGTTTTTAAGTAAAGTTTTAAATATATTTTGAACACGGCCTCCATGAAACGCAGTTTTTATTTTTTTATATTTTACCTCTCATTTGTAGTTAGGAAGTTAGGTAGTTAGCTGATTATGATAATTTAAACTGATGGAAATACCGTGTATAAATAAAGTTATCTATCTATCTATCTATCTATCTATCTATCTATCTACATCGCAAAAACCCAAGGGGAGGGGGGTTGCAACAACCACCCCCTACCCCCCCCCCCCCCCCCCACCCTTGTACCATGGTGGGGGTATAAGTTTGCGTGTACGTTCGAGGGTTAATACTCGCGAAAGAAGTTCCCTGGCAGCTTCTTATTGTCCTATACCAATCGAAGTTTTCCGTCCCTGCTGCAGCGGGGAATTCGAACGCGTCCGTTACAGAATCAATCAATCAATCAAGAAGAGAGTGTACTTTCTTTTCCTACCGCCTCTCCCCCAGTTTCCCCTCGGCTCGATCGCTCGCTCCAGTCTCGTCGAGCTTGTATTGGTCATCAGCTCGCCCGCTCGATTGACTGAAAAGGGACAGCTAGCAGTCTAGTGTTTGTAAAGATTTATCCCTTAATAATGTAACAGTTTTGGACAATGGATTGTTAAGTTTTACAATTAACACAGTATCATGATAGCGGAGCCTAGCCGGGCCGAAGGCCCGGCTGCGGAGCCTCATACTCATAGAACCTATGCCCTCATTTTTCATGGTCATGGCTAGCGGAATGTTTCGCGGGCGCTGTCTGCAACAAAAACATGTGTGTCGGAGATGTGTGTCGCGCAAGGCTAGCGCGCATGCGCGTATGACGCCACACAACATCCGGGATCTTAGCGGAGGACTAGCTCGCGGGCGCGTATGACGTCGCAAAATATGCGCGTACGACGTCATGTTGAAACCAAAGCGAGGCTTTTTTTTCGCGCGGTTACACGGCCGAATGTCACGTCAGCTGGGAAAACACTTTGATGTTTTGCTGTGTTTACTGAGCGGAGAAAACGGTTTAAATTAAAGTCGTTATTTTCCTGCATTTTTTCGTGGTTTGCTACTCAAGACAGGGATGCTAATTAAGGGATACTCAGGAGCCGCTTTAGTGGAAAAAGAAGAGCTTTCAGGGATAAAATCTTGCTTCGAGGAACTATATACCTTTTTAGCAATGCGAGAGATGGGTTCGTTTTACGGATTTCAGCACCAAAGCGGAGATTTAAAGAATTTCCAAGCACAGTAGTCGCCGGAGGGACTTAAAGGTAAAACAAATTACATTTTTCGATGGAAATTTATCTAGATATCAATCTGTGATTGACTTTTTGTTAATGTGTTCTCGTTAGTTTTGGAGAATTGTTTTTAAACGTGTAGCTTAAATTCAGTTGTATTAATTTCTTGAATTTCATCGAAGACACGGCTCGGCCTCGATGCGCGTTTTCCGTTTTGCTTTTCAACATAAACTAATGGAGATTTGAATAAAATTTATCGAAAGAAGATTGTGTTTGTCCATTTTTATGTGTTTGTTCATTCATTACATAGGTTGAAAAGCGATTTTATGTAAACAAAACAAGACTTGAATTTTATTATAGCTCTAACTTCACTCGTGTGGCCGTATGCAAATATGTTTGTATTTTTGGCAATTTTGATTTCCAAATCAGTTTCTCAGGCATTTTTTGACAAGCTACAACTGTATTTTTTAACAGTAGTCTAAACAGAATTTAAACATGTTTAAGCGTTGCTGCGAATGGGGTATTAGTTTGATCGTTGAATATAAAGTTAAAAATAATTACTGGCCATCAAATAGGGTGCACTCGCTATTTTTGGCTCCCACGCGCCGAGCAAATAACAATCATAACCTAATGTATATTTTTATTTGATCAGGAAAACAAAACCAAATTAGTAGCGGATGGTTTAACTTTGACCGCCAGTCAGAGATTCAAGCCCTTACGCTAAAACCCGAACGAGTTGAAACATTTGAGTAAAAACTTTCACTCGATCTCTTGATTGAGCCCGCGATATGTAATGGTCACCTGACTAATCAATAGAGACGGCGTTGGAGAGAGCGTAGGGTAGGAGGGGGAGGGGTCGGTGGAGCAAAACGCCTAGGAGAGGGGAGGGTCGGTGAACACTGAGCCCGCGATATGCGACGGTCACCTGCCTTACCCATGGGGACGGCGTTTGAGGGGAGGATGGAGAGTTGGACGTAGCGGTTCGTAGTTGGGATTGGTAATATTAAAAATAATAATAATAATATATTGTAATAATTTTCATCACTTTTAACACTTTGTACATAGGTTTTATATTAGGGTTTTTTTTTAGACTTTTGTCGTTGCTGAGGTTGGTAACGGCTCGCCGCCCAACCAAACAGCTTATATCTGGGCATCCAGACGTTTACACTGCCATAATAATAATAAAACCTAACATTATGATGAAAACATAATGTCATTTTATGTCAGGTCATTTCTATGGACAATAGTCGGTAGGCGTAATTTTCCTTGACCAATCAGAAGGCAGGGTGTGTCGGACACTATCATACTTAAACGCTAGTCTTGCCATGTGCTCGCCCCTTTTGATCGTTTACCATCACACCGTGCAAGTCTCCTTGACTGTACATAAGTCAACAAATTGAGGCAAGTTACTTAAGTTTTTACGCTTATTATTTACTGGTAATGGCTGCGCCGCGTGTCTTGGTTTTGGGTGATTCTTTTATCCGTCGATTGCATTTTAGCAGGAATTTCACTGTTTCCCACATTCCGGCCGGTGCTGTTATCCACTGGCACGGCATCGGCGGTAGGACGGTAGCGAAGACCCTAGTGCATGATTTACAGGTGGTCGCGTCGTTTCAGCCCGATATTGTAATCTTTCAGTGTTGGGTTCCAATGATTAAACTGCCATTGCATGTTGGCTCAGCCATTGATGACTTCGTTCGACTCTTGCATGATACGTATGAATTTAGTCTTATTTGAGTTTGTCAAACCCTTCGTAGAAAAGGGGATGCACACTATAATCAAAATGTCAGCCGATCCTGACATAGTATCTTCGGGTAGTTTTAGAACCCATCCCTAATGCCAATTTTTGGGGCCACCGGGGTTTCTGGAACGCCGTCCATAATTTTTATGCACGTGATGGGGTACATCTGGATATCAGGGGTCAATTCAAATTCTATCGTAGCATTAAAGGGGCGATTTTGAGGTCCTTGCGCTTGTCCGTACGCTCCGTCACCAGTTCTTGAATTTTCTCATATCAAGCCATATATTCAAAGTGTTTGTCGTGCCGAGCCAAATCCTGTTAATTTCTGTGTGTCAGCTCCTTTTTTATACCTGCCGGCCGTTGCCAATTTGCACGGACACATATTGGGCTGTACATATTGTTGTTTATCAGAATGGTAAATTAAACAGTGTGCTATGATTTTTTCTTTGTTGGCTAATTCGCGTTATCTTCTATATTTCGTGCTCTGGTGGAGAGTTGGACGCAGCGGTTCGGGGTTGGGATTGGTAATAATAATAAAATAACAATATTTTTTTAATTATTCAATTACAAATACTAATTAATTACAGGAATAAAAGGAAAGAAAAGATAATAACAATAATAATAAAAATAATAATAATATATTTTAATATTTTTCATCACTTTTAACACTTTGTACATAGGTTTTATACTAGGGTTTTTTTTTCATTTCTGTAACATTTGAATAGTAGATTTTTGTCGTTGCTGAGGTTGGTTACGGCTCGCCGCCCAACCAAGAGCTTATATATATCTGGGAATCCAGAAGTTTACACTACCATAATAATAATAACTACCTGTTCTAAAGGAGGTGCCACTCTAAAGGCAAAATTCTTCAAAGCCGGATACATTTTATGAATGATATTGGGCTGTCATCATCGCTTGTTTGTCTAACAAAGTGCTTGTTGCATTTGTACCTGTCAAATCCGTTGTAATTCGAATCACATAATGATTACGGCTAAATGTATTCTGAAAATGTTTGTTTTTATATTCTTTTCAATGTAACGAAAACATCTGGATTCAAACGGATGATTTCATGTGTCACTGAAAATAACTGATCTGAGTGAGTATGGTGTGAATCAAATGTAAAAGACAAGGAAGAAGACAAGCCCAATTATACTAGTCACCCATTTATACGCTTACACCCAAAAATGATAGTTTGTGTCATACGTGGATTAACAGTGCTCGAGGAAAATTACAATGAGACCTCGGTAACCGTTGCATCGCTTTCGCATCTTAATCTTTTGCAAGAAATTACTTGAATCCCGGTACTCTTGGATTCTGCATTGCAATGCCTATCACAAGAAATCGATGTCAGTTCAAACGTTTCTTGACGTACATTAAACTTGTTGCCTGCCCAATGAATGCTCGTATGCAAGATTGAGCCTGATATAGCATTCCGCAGACTGCGGCGGTAATCTTCAACGAACGCGAAATACACGCAAGGGTTAATGGCTGTGTTTGCGTAAGCAAGGAAGATTGCTGCGAATCGGAAACTGGTTTTATGGCAGCGCGGTACCTCCCAATTCCACACAAATATTAAAATAAATATGTAAATGTTAAATGGAGCCCAGCAAATGGCATATACGGCCACGATTGTTAGAGCCATTTTCAGCACTTTTCTGTTGATTTTGTCGCGAATAGCTCCGTCTCGCACGGCGTTCCTCATGGCCTTTCTTTTTCGCACAAGAGACCAAACTATGATTGTGTATATCAGCGATAACAAAGGAAACGGAATAAGGAAGAGAAACACACAAAGAAAAATGCCGTAAATTTTGCTGGTCTGGGGCTCCACAAACGCAGGTGCAAAACTTGGCACGCAATGCGCTCCCATGTCAGTTTCTATCAGTTTGAAAATGTAAAAATACGGCGCGTGAACTGCAGCGCCAATTATCCACGTTGAGGCGATCAGTGCTACTCGCATTCTAAATGTTATCATGCTGACGCGGAGTGGAAACACTACAGCCACAAGCCTCTCTAACGCTATAAGAACTATCGTCTGGACAGATACAGCCGTGGATACATCTTGCACGAAGCTGATCATCTTGCACGATATCTGTCCCGCCAAGCCCGTTAGAAGCCACTCCGTTTCCAATTCCATTACGATTTCGACGATTTTCCTTGGAAACACGAAGACCGGAACAAATAAATCCGATAATACCATGTTCAAAATCAGAACATTCACGTTTCGTTGCACGCGCTTGGATTTACAGAGCACGTAAACAACTAGAATATTTCCTAACATAGCAATGACAAGCAACACGATGTATGCTGTAGTTTTACCGACTTTTTCTGCTGGTGTTGCGAAAGTTAGGGGGCATCCAATCGATTCGGTTGTCTGGTTACTGGAATTAATGCTTTCCACCATTTTTGTTTCATTAATTTTCCAGAAAGTGGCGCCTCTTGAGTTAACGCACAGTCGAAGGAAGCTGAAGCCGTTCTTTCGAAGAAAAGTTTCAAATTGCCTATATCACTCAGCTTGACTAAGTAATCTGATATTAAATATCAGAACGTTTCCACAAATACCCTTTTTATGCAGTGTATACGTACAGACCCCGGGTACAGACTCAGCTCACAAAAGCTGTTTTCCCCAGACTGTTTGCTGAATGTTGCTGCATTATCGGCAGAACGTGCAAATATCTATTCTCCAGATTCCGTTCTGTGCCTGAATACAGCAAAACTACCGATTGTTCAATTATAAGGGTTCAATTACAAGGACTTCCTCTTGACTTTCCGGACTCGCTTGATCATCTGTGCAAATAAGGGCGTGTTATTGTCAACAATATTGTTGCGGACTGGCAATATTTTGTGAACTTCGACAAGCCACTTATACTTCAGAAAAGTTCAATAATTTTGATTCCATGTAGTTATCGCACGTTTTATATAAGTCCTAATTGCCATATATTTCGTATCCGATGATAAACATAATAAAACAAAGATTATCTCACTTGCTTCCGGGCCGATATCGCTTAATATTAAACAAAGGAACAAACACAAGTGAAACAGGGCTACAAAAAAAGGGAATTTTATTTTAATCGCGCTTTTCATTTGAAAAGCGGGTGTTAAAGGGTGTTAATGTTAACAAGAGTTTTGGTTTCGAGTATAACATGCAACATTATTAAAATAACGACTGAAGAAATAAAATTGTTTCAATTTCGAAGCGAAAATAGCCATTAAATCCCTCTATTGCTTCACGCTATGTTTGAAATTCAGCAACCTTGAAATTCTTGGTGCATTATTTCGCCCAATGCTAAAGACGTAGAATCGAAAATAAAACTCAGGAGTGGACAAACGCTGAATCTTCATCGCACACATTTCTCTTTTCTTCTCTTTCTTTTTCTTTCTCTTTTTCATTGATAGTGATTTCTGATTAACAATTATTCTACTATACCATATCCGGCGTGCCCTCGTAGAATAATTGTTAATTACTTGGTGTTTACGGTTAAAGTAGTCTCCTGGAAATGTTTTCATATTCATTTCAGTGCGACGGCAACATCTGGAAACAAACAGCTGATTTCAAATGTGTCATTGAAAATATCTTATCTGAACGAGTATGGCGTAATTCGACTGTAAAAGCAGAGTAACAAGACAAGTCAAATTGCTTACATTCATTCTTTATAAAAACAACCTCTGCTGGGTTTTGGAACAACACAGTCAGTCATTCTAGTTGCTATATGGCACTGCAAATCACCATGCTTTTTAATTAATGTTTTTTTTTTCTCCTTTCCTTTTTATTATGTCAATATTTAACCTCCCTACAAGCTGAACATGCTCAATATTATCAACAAGAATTTAATTGACTTAAACGAAAATATGATCCAGAAGTTGAGAAACCATCTTACATTATTTCAGATAATTCCAAACTTTAAAAAAATATGAAACAAGCGCAATAAAAAGTCTATCGAGTGTGATCGTCCTGGTTAGCGTAGTTTTGAAAGAAAGTCATCGCTGCTAAACTTTATTGACGTTTCGACAACTTCAACATCACTGAACCAATACAAACAGGTAAGTACTTATCGATGACATGAACTGAACAGACAAACAACACAATCATGTTAGTGACAAATTTGACTAACAATAGGGCGACGATAAGTTATACAAACGCTAACAATATACGCGGTTGGGGAATCGCCAACCGCTGACTTAAGTATTCAAAGCCAATAACATCATGGCTTAACCTATTTGAAGTGTAAATATAGATCTCTCTTTCGTATGCTACTTTAAGTTCAACAAGGGTTTTGGTTTCCACTACAACATGCACCATAGTTTTAACTAAAGGGGCCGCGGAGGGGGAGGGGCTGGTAGGGTAACGGCCCCACCACTTTTTTGCGCCCCCGCCTCCACTTTTTGCGCTATTTCAATATAAAAAAATTATTTTCAATTGTCAGCCCTCCCACTTTTCACCTTGCTCCGCGGTCCCTGAACTATGGTGCATTTAAAAACAAATGATTAAAGAAAAATTGTTTCAATTTTAAAGCTCAATTTGTCTTTTCCCTCCATTGTCTTACACGATGTTTGATATAGGCCACTCTTGAAATTCTTGGTGCAATATTTCGCCCAATGCTAAGGAAATTCAATCGAAAATTAAAATCAAGAGTGGACGGACAAACGCTGAATCTTTATCACTCACATTTCTCTTTTATTCTCTTTCTTTTTCTTTCTCTCTCTTATTTATATTGATTCGTGGTCACGTTTTAATTTAATAGAACAGTTATTCTACTCGGGTTTGGTTATTTATCATATCGTATCCAGCAAGCCCTCGTAGAATAATTGTTAATTACTTAGTGTTTACGGTTAAAGTAAATGTCTCCTGAAAATGTTTTCATATTCATTTCAATGTGACGGAAACATCTGAATTTAAACAGGTGATTTCAAATGTGTAATTGAAAATATCTGATAAAAACGAGTATGGCGTAATTCCACTTCTATTTTGGAACAACGTAGTTAACGATTTTTAAAAGTCATTCTAGTTGCTACATTGCAAATCACAATGCTCTTTAATTCATTATTTAGGTCTTTCTTCTTTCCTCTTTATTGTGTCAATATTGGATCCTCCCTAGAAGCTAAATATCAGATAATGCTAAATATTATCAACAAGAATTTTATTGACTTAATGAAAATATGATCTAGAAGCTGAGAAACCATCTTACATAATTTCAGATAATTCCAAACAAACTCAACCAAGCGCAAAAAATGTCGATCGAGTGTGAACGTCCTGGTTAGTGCAGTTTTGAAAGGAAGTAATTTCTGAATGAAATTTATGACTAACTTAAGCAGTTGAAAAAGCAACCTGAAAATAATTCAGCCTTGAACAGGATTCGAACCCATGACCTTGCGATACCGGTGCAATGCTCTACCCACTGAGCTATCAAGCCACCAGGGTAGACGATCAATTGTGAGTTCGTAATATACGCGATGATAGTGAATATATATGAATGTGAAAATATGAAAATCAAATCATATATTTGAAATGCGGATAAACATGAGAGAAATTTATAATCCTCACAGTGTGCTCTCAACTTAAGCAAAACTGACCATCTTTGATTTTCACTGATTCACATTCATATATATTCACTATCATCGGAACTCACAATTGACCATCTATCCATGTGGCTTGATAGCTCAGTGGATAGAGCATTGTACCAGTATCGCAAGGTCATGGGTTCGAATCCCGTTCAAGCCTGATTTTTTTCAGGATGTTTTTCAACTGCTTAAGTTGAAAGCACATTGCGAGGATCATAAATTTTCACTCATGTTTATCCGCAGTTCAAATATATGCTGGATTTTCATATATTCACATTCATGAAGTAATTTCTGCCGACATTTATTGACGTTTCAACTACTTGAACATCACAGACCCAATACCGACAGGTACCTGTATCTAATAAATGACTTTAATCGATGACATGAACTGAACGGACAAAAAATAGAATCAACTAAGCTTCAATAGGGCTAACTAACTAACTAACTAACTAACTAACAGTAGTGCAAAGAGAATTATGCAAAGTCTAAGAATATACGCGGTTTGGAAATCGCCAACCACTGACTTGAGTTTTCACCTTTTTCAAGTTTAAATATAAATCCCCCTTTCGTATTTGGTTTTCGTTTTAACATGCTCCATTATCAAAACGAATGATTGAAGAAACAATTGTTTTCATTTTCAAAGCCAAAATTGTCATTTCCTTTCCTGGTTGTCTCACGCGATGTTTGACATTGCCCACCCTTGATCTTGGTACAATATTGCACTAAATGCTAAGGAAGTTGAATCGAAAATTGAATTCAGGAGTGAAACAAAGTTGAATCTTCATCACACGCATTGTTTTTTATCTTGCCTTGGCCTTATGCCTCAGACGTGGGGATTGCAATTTTGTCGTGTTCAAGGCCTATTATTTATTTTTTTGGCGCCTGATGACTTCAGCATTTTTTTTTTCGTGCGTTAGCCGTTTTGGTAAAGTCAGCAAATTCAAAATATTTTCAAATTTCAGCTGGATTTCTTTAACTTTGGAATATCCCACTTGAGTTTGGAACGTGTTTTATCTTGCCTTGGCCTTATGCCTCAGACGTGGGGATTGCATTTTTGTCGTGTTCAAGGCCTATTATTTTTTTTTTTGGCCGCCTGATGACTTCAGCAGTTGTTTTTTTTTTCGTGCGTTAGCCGTTTTGCTAAAGTTTGTTAAAAATCAGTCAATATCAGGACCATTCCCCCGTGCTTCTTTCAGCCAAGAAAGTAAACCGGGGGTCTGGGGGCTAAGGTTTTTGCCCTCTTCATTAGTCCCTCGCTTTACTCGTCTTCATTCTTTCACTTGCTGGTATTGCGAGAAAATACTAGACGTTAGATTTAAAGGGAAAGTGTTCTACAGAAATATCAAAATTTCCATGTTATATTGCCAAATGCCACCCAAATACACAACTAAATTGTCTTAAAATATTTCATACAGCAGAACAGAACAATACGTTTTGGGGATCAAGTGCAGAATTACAAGGATGGAAAATTGGATTTCATGACAGACGGTCCAGAAATCGAAATGACTAATTTCTTGCTACAGTAATTTCTATATATAAGGTTATGAAGTAAGCAAGTATCTGGTCATACTCATGAAAACATGATACATCAGCCAGGATCCTGTCCTTTAATACATCATGAAGCCCTTGTCAAAGTTGCAAAGATTAAGAAGTGTCCCCAATTAGTAGTCCACTTGTGTGTGAACAGCTATAAGAATTGACACTTAAAAATAGGTTATTGATTGATTGATTGATTGATTGATTGATTGATTGATTGATTGATTGATTGATTGATTGATTGATTGATTGATTGATTGAGGTTCGGTACTGAGAAATAGTCTACCTGTTGAGCTGCGGCAAGCACAAACTTTCTCCTCCTTTAAATCCAGCTGCAGTGATTTCTTTCAAAAAAATTAACGATAATCCATATAATTCACGGTATTCATGGAAAGCAGGCACCTTTAAAAAGAATTAAGTAGAGTTATTTTTATTGTTATTAGCAATGGTTATAACTAGAGTTTGTATAAGATTGATATTAGCTTTAGTTAGTTATTAATTTATTAATAGTTTTTCTCATGCATGATGATTGCTTTTTACCGTGGATCTGAATGAAGTTATTGCATTGTATTGTATTGTATTGTATTAAAACACTAACATGTGGTGACGTCTGTTGTGACGTCATCGATGACGTCACGATAACCTTAAAATTAATTATCTCAAGAATAAAACACCGGTAAGCAACCAATCTTGGACAGCGTTGTCTAGTTGACAAGGGGCGTGCATTATAACAATCGTTATGACGTCATCGACGACGTCACGATAACCTTAAGAAAAAAACACCGATAGGCAACCAATCTTGGACAGCATTGTCTAGTTGACATGGGATGTGCATTATAACACTCACGTGTTATGACGTCATCGATATCATCTCGAAACCAAACGGTCATAATTTCAAAGTTATCTAAATCAAAGGGCTCTTCAAGCCATCTCGTTAATGCGTTAGAAGGTCAGGTTAATAAAAAAATAGGCAGTCTATGACTGCATGTAGCTTACTGCGCCTGTTATTACTTAGATTATCGTAGGTTCCCCCGCCCCCCCCCCCCCCCCCCCCCTTGCCCCCTGGATTTCCAAGTCGAGAGACCCCCCTCTCCTGCCCGGATTTGCAATAAAGTTTTGGAAGCCCTAAATTTACAGGTAATGAGAAAAAAATATATGTAATCGCATTCAGAAGATTTTGTTTTTATAATTTTCAAAACCGTGGTGACGAGTGCTATAAATTGGTGAAACATTTTAAAAATAAATATTGCGTGACGCATCATGAACCCCCCCCCCCCCCCCCCCCCCCCGTGATTTCAAGACTAAATCGAAGTGAAATTGCTCTAGTTCCTAATAACTGCTTTGATTTTGCCATGTATTAGTTTTTCCTGGCTTCATAGTTTATTCAAAGTGTTGTCGCAAATACACAATATTTCCTTGAATGAAAATGTCTTTCCCTTGAATAAAAGAGTTAAACGCTTATCAGAATTCAGTGATTTTCTGCTTCCGGAAGGCTTAGCGATTTGTTTATCCTAATTGCTGCGCTAGCGTCTGCGAATTATATTATAAACATCACAAAATAATATTTAAATTCAGCTTCAGCAACCTACTTTATTATATCTAGTGTTTTCTAAAATTTCCGACTTTTCATGTGTATATAGAATGCAATTCTTATCCAATTTAGTTTAGTCTCAAGAGGAAAACGCGTCAAATTATCGCATCAAGGAAACTGTCGGCCACGCAAATTTGTTCAGCATCTGGCGAATTTCTCGCTCGACCGATTGTGGTCAAGTTTTCTAAATATTTGTCAAAAGCTACTAATAAGACAAAGAAACAGTCTATGAAATGTTTCTTACAAAGTAAATGGACATTAAAAAATGTGACTTTCTTTACCGTAGTTTTCCAGGAATGCTTGAAAATTCTTAGTAAAGTCTGCCGCTTCGAGTATAAATTCTGAAAGAAGACATGTCCTCACTTGTGACAAATTTCATCGCTTTCAGCTCTCAAACCACCACTACAAAAGCAAAAAATCTTCTAAAGGACTTTTTCTTTCCATTTCGAAGTCTTAAAAGGCGTGCTTTCATTCCGGTTATGCAAAATGAACGTCTACAAAATGAAAGCGTGGAGTTCACGGCCGGCCATATTTGTTAGAAATCTGATAGTCTTCTGAGGGAACATTCGATTCGGGCCATTCGAAGCTATCCTCGACAAACGTTGAACAACCGACGAGGTTCCAAAACAAAAAAGGAGTTAAGATCGGGGAATATCGGGTCAAAATCGGCAGAGTTCGTTGTGGGCTCGGATTTTATTGTTACACTTCGCAGTACACTTGTGGCAAGTCTAAAATTTAGGAAGGCAGTGAATATGCAATAACCTAAGGTAATATAGAATTAGAAAAAGCGTGTTTTTTGGAAGTGAATTGTTGATACATATTCTGGGGAGGGGGGGGAGTGCTCCCGACAATTAAGGGTAGGTGTGTGCCGCCTGAAGCATCAAAAGCAACCATTATAAACAATTGATAATTTTGTTTTACGAAATAATAGATTTCAATATATATTTTCGTGCTTTAAGTCTGCTATATTCTTTGCTAATTGAGCTACGTTGAGCACTCTAAGGCAACTCTCTTGCGTCAGGATTTCAATGCGATAAAGCTACGTTGAGCACTCTAAGGTATCTGTTATGTCCGCTTCACGATTTGAATGTGATGGGAATAACACACCGACTGATTGATATTCCTCTTCTTTTTATAAGCGGAGAACGTTTTCTCTGTCTTGCTTGCCACTAAAATAATACATTGTCTTTTTGTTTGTTTTGTCAATTAGCTCCCATATAGTGCCAATATTTTTCCTTTAAAAAAAATCAACACGCTGAAATCGCTTATAATGCTTGCTTGATAAACTTTTGTTAACTAAATCAGCAAAATTATTACGTCTTTTGCATACTATTGCATAATCAAACCGTAATGGCAATGATTCAGTGTTCCAAAATAGAACAAAAGCCAAATCCATACTCTTGCACAATCAAACGGGAACATTTTTAGTTAGCTGAATACGCAAAATCTCACCTCTCTTGCATACTATTGCATAATCATGACACCTCAACATTTAATAACCATTCAAAACTGAAATTTCTCTTTAATAATCAAACCGTAATAGGAATGATTCAGTATTCCAATGACTACTGAAAAGGGACATTAACGTTAATTTTGCAGAAAAGCAAATCCATTGTATAATACAATCAAATTAGGCCCCTTCACGAGCAACGCATGAAAATAGAACGCGTGTTTTATTTCCGATTTGACAACCTTGTCAGATAAATGACCACAAGTTGCTTCTTATTGTCTAAAATTAATTGCCGACTCGCTTAAGCTACCTGCTTTGGTGGCTTAAATTTAACTAGAGTTTAACTCAATTAAGCTGACTCGCTTAACTTTAAGCAAATTGGAAAACCAACTATTTTGCTCTTCATGGTTAGTCATCAACGTATCGCAGAACATTCCTCACAATTTTTCTTTTCACGAACATTTCCGGTTGTCACTCGCTAGTCATCCCGGGTACACAACGTATCGCAGAACATTCCTGACAATTTTTCTTTTCACGACATTTCCACTTGTCACTCGCTAAGCGACTTCAAAAATCGCTCCTCGCGGTTAATCTTCCCGAGTAGACAAGGTATCGCAGAACATTCCTGCCAATTTCTAGAATTTTCTATCAATTTTCTATTTAAGTGCTTAAAACCACAAAAACAATAAATCCAAGATAAGAAACAATCTGTCAGGCGATGAGGTCATAGCTTTAAAACATTTGTAAAACAACTCTGCTTTAAACCCGCGTATAAACCTCAGAAAGCGGACAGACATACAAGGTCAAATTTCTTAGCTTCGTCGAGCGCGGAAAATGTCAGCTATAAACCTCAAAAAGCAAACAAAGATACAAGGTGAAATTTCTTAGCTTCGTCGAGCGCGGAAAATGTCAAAGCGCAACTCACCCAAATCACTGTAAATAAGAACTGTACGCGAAAAATGTCAAAGCGCAACTCACGCAAATCACTGTAAATAAGAACTGTAATACCCTTGTGGTGAGGTCATAGCTCTAAGAACTGTAATACCTTTGTGGTAACGTAACGTAAGACATAACAAGTTCATGACAATTCAATACCCTAGGGAAATTAACAATAGGTCCGGGGGTGCCCCTCAAAAATTTTAGTGGCGGTATGTGACGCACTTCTTGAAATCCTAACCTGTTTAACCCACCGTATCCTCGGTGCCCTAATATAGCTTCTATAAAAAAGAAATAAGTAACCCCCCCGGACAAATGTTAACAAAACTAAACAAAGAACCTTTGTTAACAACTTTTGCCCCTTTTTTTCGTTGTGAATCGTACATCTCGTTTATGCACAAGCGCATTAACGAGATAAAAATGGCAAATTTCGGGTTGCCCTGCATGTCTCTGCTTCAAGATGAATGGTAACCGGATTTGAGGGCTTAGACGATTTTATGTGCTAAAACTAGAAGTTCTGGGTACCTAAGGGCCTTGTGTTACCACTGCAGTGAAACCTACGACTATGAACCGGAGGGTTTAATCAGCTCACATTTGCCCATTTTAGACAGTCGTTAGAACCTTACAGTAAATATGCAAGAAAGTCCTCGAAAAGGTAGATTCTTGTACGCAAGATTTACTTCCTTTTTACTGTAGAAATCCGCCTATAAGAACCAATCATTTTCAGGGTTTGTCTAGATAATTTTGGTTTATTCCTGAGATTTATACCTCTACTGGGTGTCTAAAATGAACATAATAAGCAAGCAGGTTCTTAATTTTCAGGTACTAAACAGGTTGTTACTGTAGCTGCTTCGCATTTTTGCCACCCTTTTCATATCCCATAGAGCATAAAAAAAACTAGAGAACGGTGATTTTAAATGTCCTTTAAACAACACACCTTCTTATCAGAAAAAAGTAAGGCTCTTTAAAATGAGCCCAATAAAACTCGTACATCCAAAGCAAGGTTTGGCGAAAATTAATGCGCAGATTAAATTTTTATCTTTTAAAGAAAACTGCGCTTAAAGCCTAAAAATTGATTCTAGGCAAAAAAAAAACTCGCTTTAAGCACGCTTTATGCTCGCTTTAAGCATGAGTCAACCACAACTGTAACTCGGTTTGCATTTTGCACAGCACTTCATTGTCTTGCTTCTATGTAAACATGTCAATTAACAAGTTCAATATAACTAGTGAATATGCACTGCTTCAAATAACCCAGTGATCTCTATTCTTGGTTTTCACGTGACGTCATCAAATTCGAAAATCATAAATTGTAATGCCTTCTGAATTTATATGTCCACCAGGTTGAAGATGACTTAAAAATAAATCTTTTCACAAGTATCCAACCCGGTAGCGTCTTTCGTTTTGAAAATACAGCATTTTGAATTTCTGACTTTTCACCCTACGTGACACCAACATGGCGTCCGTGACAAAGCTTTTTCCTATGAAACAAGGGCTTCTCCTCGTGATTTTTGGCACTTTGGGCAGTTAAAGTATTAGGAATGCAGTTTATGCGAATGAATAGTAGTTCACGAGAGAAAAGTAATCGCTTTCAGAGCGAAAGTGAAGTCCAGATGTTTTTATTGATTTCCGGCGGCCATCTTGGTGCCCCTCCGAGGGGCACCAAGATGGCGTTTCCATACAAAGCTCTGTAAATTTGAGTCGAGTGCTTCGGCGAATAATTCAACAACGGGATACTGCACAGATCTGAGACTTAGCGAAGTTTTTTATTTGTTACTCTTTTATAACATTACAAATTATTGGCTTCTTTCACTAAATAGTTTCGATTCTAAAACATTATATCTTGGTGTCCCTCCGGGATGGCGTTTCCATACAAAGCTCTGTAAATTTGAGTCGAATGCTTCGGCGAATAATTCAACAACGGAATATTGCACAGATCTGAGACTTCGCGAAGTTGTTTATTTGTTACTCTTTTATAACATTACAAATTATTGGCTTCCTTCGCTAATTCGTTTCGATATTAAAATTTTATGGCGTGACAGTGAAAACCAAGAATTGGGAAAGAACCTAAACAGAACGTCTTTTAAGTCGTTTATCTAACAATCAAATAATCTCAACGTATCTAAAATTGGCTTAACACGTCAGGGAAACCACTGGGTCAATGGATTAGTCAAGACATCAGAAATGGCATTCCAGTGTTGCTAATAACCTCATACTCATCAGAAGTCAAGCTCTGGAGCAAAGTCTCGCTTAGATTGATGCACTCTGGTGGCTCGAGAGAACTTCCTGCTGGTGTGTCATGTTGACATGTAGAGTCAAGGCAGAAGTAAAACTTCGAGGGGATTAATCATTATTTATGCATTATTCTCTTGTCTTGGTTTCTTGGCTGGGCTAATGATCAGATCAATGACAACCTGGAAAGAGAAAAATATCATTATCTGACATCTTGCACAGTGCAACAACTGAAATAATCTGGAAATTACTGGGGGGAGGTAGCCCCAACTAAGCGTTTTTACAATACCGCTGTCATAAACAGGGTATACAGTGTGAGCTTGTTGTCCATCTTCTACTGGACATCCTGTCAAAGACAGAGTGTCAAATTCTTTTGCCAATACAATGAATGCCAACACAGGTACTCAACTAAATATTAGTTCAATCGGTTGTTTGCATAGCCATCAAAGAATATTGTGTTTTATATACAGTAATTGTCAGAAACATCTGATCAAAATTGGTATTTTGCTGTTATAAACATATTCGGGTGAATCCTACCCAACAACAGGTTTGTAAGACTAGCCTAGAATTAAGCTTATTGTAAAATTAGCATCAAAGATCAATGCTCCGACTTGTACTTGAGAGTCTGAGGAAGTCCTTTCCGTTCACGAAAGAACACATGATTAAACATTAACAATGCACAAACTTCAAATGCTAATTACTGGAACAGTTTATTCGTTCTTGTTACTTTTCAAATTGGAGATCGCTGTCGCATGTTTTGATGCTTTAAAATTCATAAATAATGCTTGAGATCACATTCTTTTCAGAACAGAAAAACTCTATGGGCATGCTTTAGTCAGCGAATGCTCACAAATATCAAGATTGGAGCATCGTTTCAAGGATGGAAGAAGATTTACACTTACCGCTTTCTCCCCATCGCGTTTCTCCTCGTCCGCCATCTTGGACCATTCAGGCGAAAAACCGCTGACCGACTCATAACCTGACTCATGACTCATGGACTCATTTGACTCATAAAAAATTACTTCTCTGTACTGAAAAACTGTATCCAAAGGCCTTTAAATTCCGAAAACTTAAATAACTCTATGTGTACAACACAGAAGGAATACAATTTATTTTTATTTATTTTTTGATCATTTCACATTTATTTCATTTTCAAAGCAGACTACAACATTTTTTGCAAACAGCTAACCTCAAAGACAAAAAAGACAAAGAGATCTGCATAAAAATACATCTTTCTAAATTGGTTAGCGACTATTTTTCAATATATAAAAAGCGAAATATTAAACAACTAACTCTACGTCTTCAGATGACTTTCAAAAACATCAGCAAATGCATCAAAATACATCAAGCAAGGCCGGTTAAGAGCGTTAGTTCTCCACCTTTCTTCCTCGTTTCGGCATTTGTCGCTTTACACCTCGTTTACACATCAGTGCCTGTGGTCCAATGCAGGGTTTAGTTCGCACACGGTCGTGAAGATTGATCCTCGCCACAAGCTAAAGAATGGAAGAAAACATTCGCCGAAACTAAGTATTCGATCAAAAAGTAAACATATATTACACATTGAGGCTAAACCCTATTTAGCCTGGGCTTTTTTTCCTGAGCCTGAGCAACTTTAAGAGCATTTAAGCTATGACTATGAAGTCTAGAAGATATATGCTACGTCAAAACTGTTTCCTTTGTGGTCCGCACCAGCAAAACTCTCAATAAAAACTCTTGTAGGCGACGACTCCCTTAATCAACCGCGAACACCTTTGCCATTTGACGAACTGGGCTTTTTCTTTGATTTTTCTGCGATTTTTAATAACACGCGAGAACGTCATGTCTATGGGTTGCAATAGTGGATTTCGATCCACGTTGTCAGTTTTTGTTTTCCGGTCTTCAGGGGTGCAGTGTCTGTCGCCATAATTAGTAATGGACCATTTTACATTTTAGAGGGAGGGGATGGGGGGAGGGGATGGGGGGAGGGGGGGGGTTGGGCAATATTTCTGAGCACGATTCTATTTTTCCGTCTTGAGGTTGTGCAAGAATTGTTTAAGGTTTTTGATAGTTTTTTCCTTTGGCTCGCTGTGCATGAATTTTTTTTTGTTTATACTTTTGCTGTACAGAATTTTTTTGGTAATTACAAAATAAAAATAATAAATCAAATGATCCACGTAAAACGTAAACCTTAGTTGGGCTTTGAAAGGCGCAGTAATAAATGTATATAACATTCTTTCTTCTTAGCAACTGGCCTGGCCCCTCTTTTTCTCTTTATTACAGAGTCGATGGAAAATAACTTGTCACAGGAAAAAACTAAACGAATCAGTGCCTTTTCAAGAAAGGCACCTCTAAGTAAGTGGTACAGAACAAGTTTAGTTAGAGGAAAGCCGGTAAATAAGCATCAAGATCAAAGAAACTGAAGACCTATTGTCTCGGATCAGTTCAGTTGTTGGTCTAAGGCAAATGATCCCTAACAAAGGAGTAGGATGAAATGTCAATGGACGAGGATTTCATTTCTCTCCTTAATTAATTAACTCACAAACGCTACTGCATCTGTCAAATTTGGTAAGTTAAATGTTGACCCAAATTTACAGTTCACAAATATTTCTCAAGGCAATTAATAATTTTTGTTTGATGTCACGGGAATTGCTATATAAGATAGAAACGCTTTGTTTCAATGCGTTTTGCAATGAAATGATGGTCTCGCTACCCGTTGCATCAATGAAAGTAAGATGAAATGACATCTCAAGTATATCTACACTTAGTAGCGCGTAAAAAAAGTAAATAGTGCGTCTCAGGTATTCAATCATTGCCACAACCAGCCTGATCCATGTGCAAACTGAATGAAGCATCCACTAATTGCCGAGTCCACTTTAAACATGCACGGTTTATACTGATTTGGTTCTACCTTTTGTGTTTATGGATAAAATCATAAAGTGTGACTATTCAAATGAAAGCTAGTGAGAAGTGCTTTCCAGTGGTATTGTTTATTACGCTGTACAACGTGGTTCTAATTATATATATATAACTTTTGAGTCTGTGGACGAAATCACAAAGTGTAGCTATTCAAATAAAACCTGTTTAGAAGTGAGATTTAATTTTCTGCTGCTGTTTCTTCATTTTGAGAGGTATGTTATGTACGAAGAGTAACCATCCAAATGAAAGCTATTGAGCGTAATTTTTGTGCTCCTGTTTAATATGTCGTACAAGGTGATTACTGAAATTGTTAATCTGTGGATGGGGTACTCGATAAAGTTTCGTACGGGGAGGCTCTGCTCGGAGATTCAACCCCTTACCCTTTCACGTACCAACTTTAATAAAAAAGATACACCTTTCACTTACAGCATACGTTTGTATACATACATTTGATTGCTACATCCCCGTATTATAGCCCAGTAGAGTACCCCCTTCTCCACTCCTCCTCCCCCTAACCCCCTCCCCCCCCCCCCCCCCCCCCCCCCCCCCCCCCCTCAACTCAGGCTCTTAATTCCGACGCTGGCTTCTAATGATGGGAAATTTCAGTGAAATATGGTTGATCAATTACCTTCCTCAATGGCCGTTTTGACTTTAATCCATGGTACTGACCAGCCCTACCACCAAATGTAATAGCAGCTGCAGAATAGGAGACTAAACAGGCTGCTATGCAGAGCAGGATCGCCACACGCAACCAGCACATTTTCTCCATTGCCTCGTCTTAAGCGGTGAATGCTTGCTTGGTGATTAAAACATTCGTGAAATGCAGTTAAAATCAACAACAATTTTTAATTGTTTACTAGGTCTTCCCAA
Organism: Dendrophyllia cribrosa; assembly: GCA_024195265.1. Lineage (NCBI taxonomy): Eukaryota > Metazoa > Cnidaria > Anthozoa > Scleractinia > Dendrophylliidae > Dendrophyllia > Dendrophyllia cribrosa. Next base: position 23,875,461 of record JAJLRJ010000005.1, on the reverse strand, counting down.
TGTAAAAATATCAATTCTCCTTATCGAGCAAGATACATTTCACTTAATGTTAGTTCCGAGAATTAAGCTTGAAATCAATACATTATATATATATATATATATAGAATTTAAGGATAGCGTTGGCGTGGGTTCTAGAAAACAGACACTCGACTTTAACAATGTTACTTCTGAGAATTAAGCTTTAAATCAACGCTTGGTGATTAAAACATTCGTGAAATGTAGTTAAAATCAACAATTCACTTGCCATTCCCAATGTAAAAATATCAATTCTCCTTACCGAGAAAGATACATTTCATTTAATGTTAGTTTCGAGAATTAAGCTTTCAATCAAGACATTATCGGATTAAAAGGATAGCGTTGGCGTAAGTTCTAGAACACAAACAGATACTCATCTTTAACAAATCCTAAATTCTTGACATGTCGTTCGCAGTTCTCGTGAATAATTTCGAAATAGTTAGCCATATTGACCAAAGACCACGGGTTTGAACGACAATCGCGATGGACTACTCAGATTTCAACAGGCTGTAGCTTCGCGCATCAGTTAAACAAGCCTTATGTTTTTTGTCTCAGACTGTGCTAGAATTAAAACTGAGCATCTTACCTTAAACATAAAATGCTCTTAGAACACCAAGAATAAGATATCAAGTAAATTCTTTTAGAAAGAATAAACCACAATCAGTTTTTTTGCACATTTTTAAAAACACACTGAACGAACTTGACAAAATTGGCCAATTTTTCCAAGTTGCAATCCACTGCCATCCTGGCCATCTGTAGTCAGAGACACTTGTCAGAGACACATTTGTTTACATGATACCACCACAATGTAGAGCCATAAGAGGGAACCGGAGTGAACTCGCCCCGGCGCGAAAGTCGCCCCGGTGTCATGTAAACACCCCCTTACTTGTTTATAGTTTCATTGTACTCGTAAAGCAATTTTAAACAAAACTGAATCATTATTTTGCGTTTTCACTGCTATAAAAATGTTTTTTTTAGCTTTTTAAAATAACACAATAACTAAAAATGGTGACATAGTCCTTTCAAGTAAACTGTAATTATTAATGGTCCTTTAGCTATAACTCGTAAAAACGCGATGTGTTGAACGAATTATATCAGTGAGACAAATTTTCAACATTGAGCCCGCAATATGTAATGGTCATCTGCTTTACCCATGGGATTGGCGTTGGGGGGAGGGGAGGGTAGGGAACTAGACGCAAATGGTGGGGAGTCGGTGGAACAAGACGTCTAAGAGAGGGGAGGGTCGGTGAACATTGAGCATGCAATATATAATGGAAGGAGCCTATTAATTGGCTCCTGGTAATGGTCACCTGTTTTAATCAAAATGCCCTTTGGGCTATCTCCTGTAAGTTTTTCCCATCATACAGTGTTGTCATATTATGTCCGAATATTGTTTTTGATGTTGCAATTGAGCATTTAGGTTAGGGCATGTAGTTTTTTTTAGTCAAATCTTTCTTTTGTCAATTTTGTTTAGATGAAATTGCATTGGAAATGATAATGCGGTCAATCAGGCAGACGAAAAGCCGACAAATTTTAATCTGTTTGACCAAGTCACAAAACAGCATTTATTTATTTCATTTTTATGACTTTTTCTTTCAAAACATGTCTGATTTTTTTTTTCACTACAGGTGTTTGTTTGTTATTAATTTGATTTTTGAGTTAGAAACTGCGATGAAAAGAAACTTTAAACGTTTTCAGAAATAGCCGTGCAGACACTGCATACAGCTATTTCAATTTAGGTTGTCGGATGACAGCTTCAAGCGTACGCAACGAGAACGCAACGTACTTTGGGATTTTATGAATACGATAAATTGACGAAAGCAAATTAATATGCCTCGTCCATACAGCGAAGGCAAACATTTATGGTGCTAACATCCACCTCACTCACCGCACCAACAAACGCAAAAACCGCGAACTTAAGCTGAGAACAATTTACAACTACCCATAGTAACTTGTGGTCTGGTTACGTACGCTTGAAGCTCTCCGATGGAAATAGCTGTATATATGTTGTGGTTCAATTTTTTCTTTGGTTTGAAAATTTTCAAACCAGTTTGATTTTTCTTTTCCTTTGTCTCAGAATATGATAATGAACATGAGACAAAGGAAAATAAAAACTAAACTGGTTTGAAAATTTTTAAACCAAAGAAAAATTTGAACCACAACATATACATTTACACTGGTTTGTTTACGCGCATACAACATGCAGCCTTCGCTGATTTAATTTTCTGCTACTTTTATCGAAGCAGCGCTACTTAGGCGTAAAAAAAAGGGATGAAGTAAAATTTATTGTTTGAGACTTATATATACAACCAAGGCAGCCGGATAATATTCACCTCGGGGCTTCGTTCGAGCCAGGCCAGTGCATGGAGTTAGCGCGGGACTGAAATATTGTTAAACCGGCGGACGTCTAACAGTCTAAAGAGAGTCCGACTACAAAAACAACGAACAGCGTATCTAAAAATTGCTGACAGAGTGAACTTGATTATTTTTCTCCAATAAAAAATATCTGAGCACATGAAAGGCGATATTAATTTTTAAATGGGTGCACTCGCGGTGAAAATTCGATCTTCGCAAGTTCAACTTATAAGTGATCCCGTGGTCGACGAAATGGCTAGCTCGTGATAGTCGCCACGAGTTCAAATTTACCATACTCTGGTGGTTTCTGCAGTAAGCCCGCATAAAACAAGCGAATGCAAATGTATTTCACGCGGTGTCTGCACGGTTATTTCTAAAATCTCATATTTTCTCACTTAAAAATTAAATAAATAAATAACAATCGCCTGCAGCGACGTGTTGTGAAAGAAAAATTTGCATCGGTGTTACCATAACAACAATCTGATGACGTCATGTTTTTTGCATATTAGTAATTTTCTCAACATCTAGACCTAAACTTTTAAAACGACTGTATGCCGCGTATAGTCTACATGTAAGTCTTCAAGACTGCAAAGTTTAAAAAAATTCTATGGGAGCGTTTTCGAATAAAATTGGGTTGAATACTTTCCATCAAAAATTTAAAAATTCGCATTACGTTCTGTTAATTCGTCGATGCTAGCGTTTTTCTGACAAATTTAAACAATGTCTTTACCATATATTATTCATGTAACATAAAACTACATTCCTTAAAGGTTTCATCTTATTTTCTTTACTAGATTTCAGTTGATGTGATCAAAAGCAATGTCTTAAATATGCTTTTTTTACTCACAAATGTAACACTTTTTTGTTAGGGAAGCGTTTATTTAAAAACTAGTCGATGAATTTTTTTTATAATCTTTTGATCTAAAGTATAATATGTAATACACTCTCTCTGTAAATTTCAAGGGCATTGAATTATGTTAAGGGCGCGAAATAAAATTAAAAGTATAGGGGACTTTTGCATTCGTCTTCCAAAGTTTCATTGCCGTATTCTTTGTTGACAGCTGGTTTATTTTAGAACTTTCTCTTTTGTCTACATTCTACATATTTGTGCGCTTTTGAAACAAACACGTTTGCCATGCCTGCTTGCTACGCTTCGCTGCGGCCAAAGCGATCGTGAAAATTATTTTGATAGTACAATGACAATTAACGTAAGACTGCGGACACGCACGTGTAACACTGACGTTTAAATGTGGGCTGTTTGTGTTGAAGGGATGGCAAACTTGTTGATTCACAAGTGCACAAATATGTAGAATGTAGACAAAAGAGAAGGTCCTGAAATAAACCAGCTGTCAACAAATAATACGGCAATGAAACTTTGGAAGACGAACGAAAAAGACCACTACACTTTTAATTTTATTTCGCGCCCTTAAAAGGTGGCTCCTAATAGTTTAAACATTCCCATCATGATACATCTATGATATTCAATCACAGCTACACCAGTAAAGTTAAGAGAAAACGTTTAGTACAGGTTTGTAAACACTTAACCAATGAACAAATTTAGGTGGCTACGACATCAAAATTTGTTACCATGGCAACGTCAAAAGAGGCCAAAAAGACCCCATTTTCAACCTTTTGCGGCTAATAACTTCAAAACTATAGGGTGAATTTTTTTTATTTCTATATATTTTCGTCTTATAAACATAACAAACATTTGTGCCAATTTTGAAAAAAAATCTGTACATGGGATTCAGAGAATTAAGGTAGCTCTGAACTCTATGTACCGAATTTTTATAAAAAAAAAATGTGAAAATGTTTCTCTTGCCAATTAAACAAAAATATATGGAAAACAAAAACTTTCACCGTGTAGTTTATAAGTTATTAGCCTCAAATGGTCCAAAATAGCGTACTCTTTACCTCTTTCCGCGCTGCCATGGCAACCAATAATGACGTCATTTGGATACCACTTTGTTGACTGATACAATATTTACTGGTTTCAAGTAAAAGATTTTTAGCCATACCATCGGACTAGCTGTGATGGAATGCAAAAGACGAGAGGGCTGAACAATATGGAGCCACCTTAAAATGATTCAATGCACTTGAAATTTACAGAGAGAGTGTATTGCATGTTAAACTTTACATCAGAAAGATTATTAAAAAAAATTCATCGACTAGTTTTTAAATAAACGCTTCCCTAGCAAAAGTTTTACTTCTGTGAGTAGAATGAGCACATTTAGGACTTTGTTTCTGATCACATCAACTGAAATGTAGTAAAGCAAACAGGATGAAACCTTCAAAGAATGTAGTTTTATGACACATGAATAATATATGGTGAAAATATTGTTTCAATTTGTCAGGAAAACGCTGGCATCGACGAATTAACAGAAAGTAATGCAAATCTTTAAATTTTTTATGGAAAATATTTAACCCAATTTTATTCGAAAACGCTCTCATAGAATTTTTAATGCAGTCTTGAAGACTTACATGTAGACTATAAGCGGCATACAGTCGTTTTAAAAGTTTAGATCTAGATGTTGAGAAAATTAGTAATATGCAAAAACCATGACGTCATGAGATCGTTGTTATGGTAACACCGATGTACATGAAATCTACTTTTTTGGAAAGTTCATTTTATCTCTAGTAAATGTGTGAAGCAGCTTGCGTGACCGAGCTCAGACAGTGGAGAATCAGCCGTTCAAAGTTGAGATGTTGTGTCGCCAAAAATCCCAGTAGAGCCACCTTAAAGGGGCTATGTCACGCTATTTCCTGATTTACAAAATAATTTACCAATTGAAAAAAAACAAGAGGCTACACTTAGCCTATACTCATGCGCAAGAGACTCTAAGACGCGCGATTGAAGTTACCAATTTTTCTGTGCTCGCTTTTAATATTTAATTTATTGATTCCGATCAAATCCACACTCGTCTATAACTTTCCAAGCTGTGAATTATTTCTGTTACATTTGAAAAGACTACTTAAAAAAATAGGCAGTAGATGACATGCTGTAAAAAGAAATTTGATAATCAATATAAAGATTTAGTTTTCCTGTGTTACTTAATCGCATGCAACCAGTGTAAAATGGGTTATTCCAGAAAAAATCCCCCCCCCCCCCCCCCCCCCGACGGATGCAATATTTTTTTACCCCTCCCCCGCCTGGATTTCCCGGCCAGGCCGACCAACCCTCGCACCTTGATTTTTAACCCAGATACCCCCTCCTGCCCGGATGGCCATTAACTTTTTGTAGTTTTGTAGGCCCTAAATAAACAGGAAATCGCATTCAGGAGATCCGGGATTTTTTTAAAGATTTCAAATCTTTGGTGAGAATTGCTATGAATTGGTCAAACATTTTGTAAATAGACGTTGCGTGACGCATTCACTAAAATCTTTCCGTGATTTTAAGACCAAATCGAAATGAAATGTTTCCATAACTTAAAGCTGGTTCTTTAAAAAAATGCTTTGATTTTGCCATCTGTAATAAGTTTTTTCCAAGCTTCACAGTTTCTTCAAAGTGTTGTCGCAAATACACAATTTTGCTTTGTGCAAATTTTATGTCAAATGAAATTTGATATCAAGCTGTTTTTATAATCACTGAATCTAAAATATATTTTCTATAAAAGGTCAAAACTTTTGAATGAAACTCATATTTCCTTGAATGAAAATGTCTTTCCTTTGATTAAAAGAGTCAAACACTTTTCAGAATTCAGTGATTTTCTGCTTCTGGAAGTCTTGGCGATATATTGTATCCTAATTACTGCGAGGAACCGGCTAGCGTCTGCGAAAATATAATAAACATCACAAAATAATTCAATTCAGCAACCTATTTTTATTATACTTTCTAAAATCGCCGACTTTTCCTGTGTAATAGAATGCCAATCTTATCCGGAAAAATGATTCGTATAATAATGCTTTCGCTAATAAAAAAAAAACAGTTCTGAATGGTCAAAGATACAGAAATGAAATGCTGGCGGCGTTTGAATCATGAGTTCGGATAGCTCATGGTCTGCTAACAAACACTTCGATTCACAGCTCGATTTTTCACTAAAACCTTTTTCCAAACCACGAAAATACCTAAAATAATATTTGAAAACAATACTTGGCCACATTTGGTGAAAGCTGTGCTTGGTAAAGCAGTAAAAATAACGAGAAAGCTCCGTTTACCTTTTCCACGAATCCAAAGCGCGCACGTACAAACAGAACTGCCTTGACAATCGAGTCGTCTAATCCGAAGCTATCAGAACTGTCTCATCGTACAGCAATCGGGTGAACTTGGCACAACTTCGCGCTTCGGAAAGTCGGACTTACTTACACAGGTGACAGCATAGTGGTTACTAGTAACCTAGTAACCACAAAAAGCAATAAAGTCAGTAAAAATCTACATTAATATGACACGCATTCCCTAGTCCATAATCCACAGAAGTCCAGTCCCAAAGTCCAGATGTTTTATTAAATCTGATGGGCTGAAGTAACGACGCTGTTTTGCCGTGTGTTTCTATTGTTCTTTGAAAAAAGTCTTGAAATTACTCACCACAGGCAGCGAGGACTGCTCCGATACAGACATTACAAAGAATCGGCAGTAAAACGGGAAATAAATTGCGAGTGCGAGAGATCGATGTTTGACATTTTTGCCTCGGAAGAACTCTGATTAAAAATAGCTCTTAGTTTTTTCAGAATCGCGACAAATTCGGCTTCAAGTTGTATGCTGTGTATAAAAGCAACGTTCACCTCTGTGGGAGAAATACAGGACTGACTTATACACCAATAAGACCAAATGACGGAAAATGTTTGTCATGCGCATGCGTATCAAACATTTGTTTTATACTTCAATGTACCATAAGAAAAGAAGCAATTTAAATTTTAAAAATTTAAACAAGATAAGAAGACGTCCGACATGGAGAATTCAGTCATCGTACCTGCAAACCACGTTACTATTGAATGTTTTATAAATGAAGGCTGTACCACAATGAAGCCAGTCATTGTTGTGAAGATAATATATACCTGACGTGAACATTACTGATGTGAGTAGGGTTGTAGGAGACGCTGTCGTGACACTTCAGTAACGATGTTTTGCCGGAAGTGAGAGTAGCCGGAAGTTACTAAACCGGAAGTTTAAAAAGCAAAGCTGTGAACCGGAAATACACAATTTAAAATATGCGTGAATAAATTTGCATGCAAAATCGTGACACAAAAAAAAAATAATAAAAAGAAAAACGAAGCCCATTTTATAACTCATGCCGCTACGCGCATGAGTAACTAACGCTTTAAGAAAGATCGGCTCACATTTTTTCAAGTTTGAACTTCGTCGTTCGCAATCCATCTTAATCTTCCTCAGTAATAACCATCCTTGTTTATTTTCAGTTTATTACCTCTTTGCTGTTTTTCTACCTTAGAAAAGTATTAGTTTTTGGGTTGATAGATAGATTGACAGATCAAGAAAATGACTTAACCCTATCCAGACCGGGGGGGGGGGGGGCTTTTGGAGCCCGCTCGAACTTTGAAGTTGTGTCGTTTCAAAACGGTCGATGCAATGACCACCAAATTTGGTGACTTTTCCTAAAATTTATCTGGGAACATTTTCACGTTAGCGTCCTTTGTCCACCGACATTGACGTTTCCATAGCAACCGCTTTTTGACACCTATGTTTTACAAAATTAGCATTTTTCGCTTTAATCAAGATTTTTTCAAAGATTTCTTATTGAATTAATATTTTCCATTTAATTTAGCGATAATTGATCAAATTATGTATAATTGTTTATTAATTAAGGTTAATTAACGGTACTTTTAGGAAAATGTAGAATATGAAATGTCAAAATCCAGGATGGCGGATCGAAGTTTTACTAAAGGTCGTTTCTCTCTATAATATTATTATTGGTTCATATTTGGATTGTAAAACATTTGCCCACAATAAACTAAGCTTTAGCAGTCCATTTGCTTTATTTTTCGGTGTTTTTTACCAAAATAAACACGTTTGGACTAATTCAAGATGGCGGATCCAAGAATTTATTTCTAGTATATTACGTGTCTTTGTAATTCCATTATCTCTAAACATTTATTGTCAAAATATCATAAAAATGTCCTTTTCACTTGAGAAAGCTTTTTTTAATTCATTACGTACATGAAAAGCCATAATTTGCAAAGATAACTGTTCCAGCTTTTAAGAACATGTACACATCACTTCTATGACGTCACACGCTGTTACCATAGCAACAAAGTGTACGAATTCATTTACTTTTACTCCTGCATCAATATGTGAAAGTTTGGTATGAACACTACCGTTTGTTTCAGAGATATGCCCTATAGAACGTTTCAGTTGGTTATTTCATTGTATATGACGTCATAATGACGTCACTGTTATTGTTAACAACACCAAAAGTGTAAGTAAACGTAAGACTTTCATCAAATAGGCAGCTGTTAAAGTCTTGTTGCTATATGTTCAGAATTGAGAAAATATTGATGAACGACTGTTTTAGCCAATAAAATCGACTATATGACGTCATAAGTATCTGTAGTTACTAGAATTCATGACAACATTATCCTGTATAAATTTGGTGGCCATAGCATAAGCGGTTTCAAAGTTACATAGGGGGGGCTTCTGGAGCCCCCCCCCCCCCCCCCCCCCCCCCCGGTCCCAGACGGTCAAAAAAAGCCCGGTCTGGATAGGGTTAAAATAGCGTGACATAGCCTCTTTAAATAATACCATTTCGTGACTCGGTCTCGCAATACAATTTGTCGGCTTTTCGTCTGCTAGTTGTTGAATCTGATTTTCTGTAACAATAAAGATTCCAGACATTTTTCGGTATCCACGGCTTTCGTGGTCGCACTGTAGATAGAATAATGCCCTAATCATAACCACCGATTTCATCAAGTGTTACTAGAACTAAGGGGCCGATTACATGGCTTATTTCAGCCCGGAAGGCGGGCTGGAATTTTGTTGCGATTACATGACGAATTTCAGCCCGGGCTAGCCTGTGTGGCAGGTGACACGGGGAGGGGGAGGGGACACGCGAAAAAAATGGGAGGGGAAAGGGAAGGAACGCCTGCTATAAGAACCGGGCTATTCGTATTACGCTCACCTAATTTCAGATAATCGGATTATGTCAACTGTCAAATGCGTATGTAGACCATGTGGTCGGAAGATCAGAAATGCTGCAGAATTATACTGTTTCATTAAAACAGCTGTTACTTCAACCACTGCAATGACTGCTTCGGTTGCAGGGGCGGATCCAGAAATTCCTGAAAAGGGGAGGGGGGGGGGGGGGGGTTGTACACCTTACTAACTTTCGACGCCATCGGCATGGATGGCTAGCGCCACAGACGCGAGCTTCTAGGGGGTCCGGAGGCGTGCCCCCCGGAAAAACGTTTCGATTGTACCCTCTAAAACGCCATTTCCAGCACTCCTGAGACTCGAAAAGCGTTTGCGAAGGCATGATATAAAATCTGGAGTTTACCTTATTTCTCAACCAGAAAACCAAAAATAATAATAATGCATGATTAAAAGGGACAGCAGAAACAACGATAGTAATTTGTCATTTTTCCACATACCTCGTAAATCGAACAATGTAGCCTAAAGAGTATTCTTCGATGAACTTTTACAAAGCCCTCGTATATCTTGTCTACTCGAATTTCTCAGAGTAATGCATAGCAATAACAGCGAGATCTGAGAAGCGCTCTTAAAAAAATCGTTGATCTGGAGCAGGTCTTGATCTGTTTTATGAGCGAAAAGGACCGCTCAGCTTCAGCACTACTGATTGGTAGGGTGCATGCAATGAGGAGATGACGATGGATGTTTGGAAAAGCATCCTCGTCACACGCACCAAATGCTAGCAGAAGAATGCTTGGAAATTCCTTCTCTGCTGACTGCCACATAGTTTGCCATCTTCACAGGTCATTCCCAAGGGATTTGGGAAATGGAAGGTCTTTCTCCCAGTACAACATGCCTTCTGTTTCATCAGATAGCTCCAGGGTGTTATTGACTATGATTGATGTTACTAGATAAAGCAGGTGGGAGGCGTGGCGATCCTCGTCAGAAAATAAGTCTTGCATTTGAATAATCAGGGAATCAAGAAGGGAAATAGCCACAGATTGTTTGAAATGATCGATTGGATCCTGACACGATCTTTTCACATGTTAACGTCCTACTGTCGCGAAATGTACATTATCTTTTCCAAACTTGACAATCAGTTAATTGGTGGAAGTGAAACAACTACGTGTGAAACAATTTTATTCTTTTATTTTTATGAAGAGTCAACCCCCTCAACCCCTCCCCTGGATCCGCCTATGCGGCCGAATGCGAGGAGACAACTGCCATCGATCGAACAAAAAGACAGCTGCCCACGACCATCACGCCTGAGAAAAACAAAGAAAAGAGACGAATTAATGTTCATGTGGCGGATAAAAAATCTTCTGGACAGGGATCTCCGAGGAAGTATTTGTTTTATGAGTCAAGTACGACCAAGGAGACAGAAAATGACGTTGACTTTGCAGAAAACGAAGGTGACAATGCACAGCGTGGCGACATTAACCTACTGTAATATTAATGATATTTCAGGAAAAACCGAAAAAAAGCTGAAGGTAATGACGTTATATCCCAGTGGTAACATCGTTGTACGCGATTTCTTTGACAATGCAACGAAATTGCTTATTTCAAACTTAGCATTGCGAAATTGGAAGGCTGTCGCATCCAGTAGGCAAAACTGCTAGTACATCCCTGCCATCGAGAAGTAATCGTACAGCCGATTCTTGATCAGGTTTCAAGCTCAAATTGTAGCTACCAGCGAGATTGAAATCGGCCAAAGCTTTCGCCAAAACGTTTCCGTCCGCCGCCATCGTGAATGTAATGTGTTTACATTTTTGAATAAATTACTCATTGTGCGTTAGCTAATCGAATTTTGCGGCCGCCAGCGACCGCAGAAATGAACAAAAGGGGGTCTTTATTGCAGGCGTCCTTTACCCTTCTCTCCCCAGTTCCCCCCTCCCCGACGCCTGCTACGCAGGCTAGGCGGGCTGACAGCCCAGACTGAAATTTCAGCCCGTGTACCAAATTTGAAATTTGGCGGGAAGAGTGAACAGAAATCAAAATGGCGTCAAGTATTCGACTTGTGAAAATTAGGGCACTGCTTGTCTCGCAATTTAGCCTTTTGTTAGCACTAAATTTCCATTTTTGGGGGATAGTGGCAGCCTACAAGATGATGGTGTACAAACGATACCTTTCTATCCGAACAGCTTCATATTGCTTCACCTTATCTGTGTTGAAGTCAATATTCTTATAGTACATTTTTGATTTGGAATTCGCCAAGCACCGAAAAAGATTTTCGATTTTATCGCCGTTATTCCACTGAAACCTGGTAGCCGCCATCTTGTTTCATTGAAAACAATAGGCCATTTCCGAGTTGCCTTTAGCTTCTCTATCAAAGCGAGGCTAGGTGCGAAACCTTTCATATGAAAATGAGTTTTCATTCACATGCAAATAAAAGTTATTTGCATGTGAATGAAAACTTATTTTCATATAAAAAGGTTTCGCACCTAGCCTCGCTTTGATAGAGAGGCTAAAGGCAACTCGGAAATGGCCTATTCATTGCGTATGCTCACGGGTTAACACTCGTTAACATCTCTCAAACGGACTTTTCCTTTTCACTTCAAGTGACATGAAGTAAAACCTATTTCACACTTTAGAGTAAAATTAGAAAAAAAAATCAGAATAGTGTAAGCCTTGAACCCGAGTCGTTCGCTTCGTAAGTAATATCCATATGCACTGTACCAACGTGAACTAGCTGCCGGGAGATGTAATTTTTAACATATTTATAGAGTTACCCATAAAAATAAATGAAAGCTAACACTTTTCAAATCAGTGCTTAATCCTAAACACTGTAGATCAATGCTAAACCCCAAAACGCTACTCTTTGCTTAACCGGAGCTCTATTCTCTCAGTTCTCTGCCCAATAAATGGGGTTCTGTTCTCGTGTACGTCAGCACTACGGTATAATAACGATAAAAGATACTACGTTGTGTAAAACCTCATAAGGTGTCCAAGGTCCGTTTGAGAGATGTTAACGAGTGTTAACCATGCTCAAGTGTACTTTTGTAACCAGGTGACCTCGTTTTTTAGCCCGGGTTGAACTTTCATTATGATTACATAAGGTTTTTTAGCCCGTTTGACTTGGCTGAAACTTTCTTCATGTAATCGCAAACGTCGTTTTAAGAAGATTTGTTCAAGAAACCGGAATGAAATCTCAGCCCGCCTAGCTGGGCTGAAATTTCAGCCCGGACTGAAATTCGCCATGTAATCGGCCCCTAATAAGAAAAACTTTGAAATGACTCAGGGTGATTTGCTTGTTCTAAACAATTAATGTAATGATGCATCAAATCCGCGGACAATTCCCTCGCTCCTTGGCCATCCACGCGCGTAGCATTATCTTGATCAGAAGAAACAAATATCAATACGTGGAAAATGTTACCTTAAATCCTCGCTTTATGGTCGAGATACGCAGTCACTCAAATATGTTACCGACTGGCTTAAAGTACAGTTAAGAATGACAAATATAGAAAATGCACTGCATTTTGTTTTGCATTTTGTCTCAGCATGATATGATGGGGGCGGCTATATCTAAAGACCCGAGAATATAAATTAATTCTTATCTGGCATCTTCTAAAATATTGATACACGCGTTTACTAAAATAGTTTTCGTATCTTCATGCGGTTAAAGAATTAATATTGAATCGCTTATGGTGCTTTCAGTATCTTTTTTTCGCTAGTAAAGGAGCTGAAAGAAAATAACAAAATATCGAGCTGCATCCAATCTGATCAGACTGTTGTTGTTGCGAACCAGATGACGACAACAATTTTGTACGATACAATTTTGCAAAATCACTACAAGCGTATTGTATGTATCACCTTTATTTGTCCCACCTTTATGTGTTCAGTTAATGTAGTTGCTTTGATAAAGAATCCTTTTTTCAATTTCGCAACTGTTTTTATTGCATCCGAAGGACGCAGTCCTAATTGGGTCCCTTCTATCATCTGTCCTTTGCCCAAAAAACCGGAAATTTCAATTCGGTTGGAATGTAAATGGAAAGGCTGGTTGTTTACCATTTACCTAAAAAATCCGGAAATTTCGGTTGCAATGTAAATGGAAATAATTTGGTCGGCCCAAACTGGAAATATTTACGGAGAAAACGGGATTTCTTGAAAGGTAGTAAACGGAAAATGTACGTTCCATTTTGCTTCTTGCTACTATTTCCAGGCCTTTTGGCTTTTATTCGTACCTATGGAAATGTCCGTGGAAATGGAACACGCACATCCCTTGGAAATTTCCATTCGGGGCTTTGATGCGTCCCATTTACCGCAATGTTCGACCAACCGGTTTTTTGTTTTTTTTGTTTTTTTCGAATAAATGGTAAACAACCGCTAATTTGGTCTTCCCAAATGGAAAATTTCCGGAGAAAACGGAAAGGTAGTCCAAAATTCCCAAACAGAATTTCAAAACGGAAAATGTACGTTCCAATTGCTTCTTGCTACTGTTTCCGGGCCTTTTGGCTTTTATGCGTAACTGTGGAAATGTCCGTGGAAATGAAACACGCACATCCCATGGAAGTTTCCATTCGGGGCTTTGATGCGTCCCATTTACTGCAATGTTTGACCAACCGGTTTTTCCGATTAAGTGGTAGACAACCTCCGGTATAACCTTTCAGTTTTGAAGCCACTTTAGCCGCCCCGCACATTTTTCAGGGGCTTTCTCTCGGCCGGGAAATGGTATCTAAGACAATTCTACCAATGAAAATGGCTGCCGCACACGCCATGTGCTTGGTTTTCAAAACCGTAGTTTCGCATTATCGGAGTAATAACACACATTTAAAAGATTCAAAATGGAAAGAAAAAGCTTTAAGGAATATTTTGAAGCCGCTATGGTGGAAAAAAGAAGAGCTACAAGCGATGAAATCTTTCTTCGAGGAACTTCACATGTTTATACAGTCAATGCAGGCGATATTTCTTCTTCGGAAGTTAGAACTGAAGAATTAAGCGGAGTTTTAAAGATTTTTCAAGCAGCCGAGGGACATAACGGGAAAATAAATTAACTTTTTCGGAGATGGGAATGTATGTTGTGACCACCGAACTGACTTTATCTTTGTGTTTTCGTTAGCTTTTGAGAAATGGTTATAAAACTTGCCCAAATTCTGTCGGATTTCGCCATGTACTTAATAGCCAATTTGGCTTGTGACTTGTAAGGACAGTTCCTCGATGCGCTATTAAATGGTACCTCTTTTGCTTTTAGAGATAAACTAAAGGATATTTGAATAATTTTTTTCAAAACAAGCTAAGATTTTGTTGTCGTTTTTATGTGTTTGTTCATTCATTAGATAGTTTGATAAGTGATTTTATGTAAACAAAACAAGACTTGCATCACAGTTCAAACCTTACTTGCGTCACCTTATGCAAAGATGTCTGTATTTTTTGCAGTTTTGATTTCCAAATCAGTTTCTCGAGCAATTTTCGATACACAACTGGTGTATTTAATTTGTTTTCCGAAATTAATCATACAAGTTATTCTAGACTAAGAAAAATTTGTTTTTGTAGGCTTTTTGCACTCTAAATCTACTGCGCAGACGGTCGCGTAATGACATTTTTTGAGAATTGATAAAATTGAAAAATAGCCTGGTCGTAATTGGGTTAATAATTTAAAAATATGGTCTTATGAAACATGTTCCAAACAGCTCATTTTTGAGACGCCCTGTGAATGGGATCTGAGCAACTGAAATATGTTTTTTAACCGGCGAACATCTAAAGAAAGTCGACCACAAATACAACATAGCCATGCAGGCCAGTGCATGTAGCGCGGGACTGAAATATTTTTAAACCGGCCGGACGTCTAAACAGTCTAAGGAGCGTCCGACCACAAAAACAACAAACAGCGCGTCTGAAAACTGCTGACAGAATAAACTTGATTATTTTTATCCAAGAAAAACAATATCTGAGCACGTGAAAGGCGATATTGCTGGCGATATTACTGGTCGATAAAAGTGTGCTCCATATATTTTAATCAAGCGCACTAACTTTTCACTACAATTTATTTATATTATAAACAAGAATAATTACCCGTTCAAAAGAAAGCTTTTATAGGTGGTTTGCAACCAATCTCTAGAGACATAGATAACAATAGTGAAACGAACAAATGCTGGTGGACGAACAAAAGGAGCTAATGAGAGGACTATTGTTTATGTCCACCAGCATGGCGGCGATGACGTAACGTGAAAACCACCTATTACCTGGATATTCGTATAACCCCGATGTTATGGTCTTTTGAAACATGGTAAAATTCAGTGTATCAACGGAATAGCCTTTGCAAATATTGCATTCTTAAAGCAGACAAACATATAGAAAAGAAGGTTAGGATCGAAATAAAATATAGTTAATTTAAAAGTAACTCCACGGGATGTATAACAAACTGTGAAAACATGAATTCAAGGCACGTTTCACGAGCGTTTTGTGAGAATGCGCTGATTTGCATAATTTCCATCGGGCCTTCAGGCACGGTTAGGCCGATTTCGAACCTTCCTAATTTTCAAAGTTGGCCAAAACAAAAACTCGCTGAACTTTTGAATATTAGCAATTAAAGGATTAAGGGGTATAAACCAGAATAAATTTTTGTTACCATGCCAACCTGATGGGCCTTAACCGGGTCGGTAGACTTAAAAGCGGGGGGGGGGGGGGGGGGGGGAGTGAGTCTTTTAACCGAGGCATCCTGTTAAGGCTGGTTTTCACTAGCGCATAAGCATAAGCACAAGCCAACATACGCAGACTCAGTAACATGTTGATCATTAGTTCCAATTGTTTGAACAAAACAGAACAATAGGCACTAATGATCAACACGTTACTGAGTCTGCGTATGTTGGCTTGTGCTTATGCTTATGCGCTAGTGAAAACCAGCCTTTATGGAACGAATGAATAGGTCATTTCCGAGTTGCCTTTAGCCTCTCTATCAAAGCGAGGCTAGGTGCGAAATCTTTCATATGAAAATGAGTTTTGCATGTGAATGAAAACTCATTTTCATATGAAAGGTTGTGCACCTAACCTCGCTTTGACAACGAGGCGTAACGTAACTCGGAAATGGCCTATTACACCGCTTGTTATACAAAAGACACGCAGTGTGTTCTTTGTGTACAGAGGATGTACTGTTGGATGAAGAAACGTAACAGAGGTTCAGTCTTGCTCCAAACAGAATAAACAACAGCACCCAGAAGGAAAAATATCGCGAATGCTGACGAAGGAGGATAGGAAGGAAAGAGCTAGAACGAGGCGAGAGAACCCACTCTCACGCACCCCCTCTCCCCTTCGAACAAATAATATTGTTATGTAGCAGAGTCCGCTGCATAAATTTAAACTAAAGAAAAACATTATTATTATTAGGCTACTCATGTCGACTACAGGGGGTCTCTCCGTAAAGCCCATCTTTGTTAATAATATCATTGGTGCAAATAAAGATTGATTGATTGATTGATTGATTGATTGATTGATTGATTGATTGATTGATTGATTTATAGTATCTAACAAAAATGTGACCATGGGTCGACAAAGAATGCAGTAGAGCCTACAAATGGGAACGACATTGGAAGAAGGAGAGGGTAAAGAGTTGGATGCAGGTGGTGGCGGGTCGGTTTAGCGAAACGTCGGGGAGATAGGAGGGCCCGAACGTTTAGTTTTCGCGAGTTGGCTCATAGGACCCTTTGATATGAATAGTCGAGTGGACGATTGTCTGCTCCACCGATGCACAAAATGACTGTTATATAGACAGATGATTGCATTTTCATTCTTGGATCTTAGACACTTACATCATACATAATGAAAAAAACACTTCCTCGCAAATCTTGCACGCCCCAGACTATGGACACTAAATCCCGGGATTAAATCACGGCCTTTTTACCGATGCTAACATTTCCACAGCGGTAACATAAGAGCGTTCCATTTATGATATGAACTTTAGCCCGCACAATTCTTCATCCTGATGAAGTTCAAAATATCACTGAATTGAAATAGTTCAAATGGTGAGTGTTTGAACTTTGGAATACGTTTTGTATTCGCGAGTTGGCTCATAGTGGCCTTTCATAATATGAATAGTCGAGTGGACGATTGCCCATTCCACCGATGCACAAAATGACTGTTCGCAGTGTAGTGTTTGTACTGATGATGATCTTGGAGCACCTTCGCCTTATATGGCCTGCTCTTTAATAATAAAACGACACTTACTGCGGAGGAATTAAGAAGGAAAGTTCTATTCAGTTATTTTAGGTGGCAAGTATTACTTAGGTCTAAGCTTTCGGACCTTATTCACACCAAAATACATGATTCTCGCGACTTACCCAGGCGGTCGACAATAGTGGATAAAGTGAGGGACCCGAAGGGTCTGGGTCCATTCCTAACTTAACGATGAGCAAAGGGGACTCGCTATTCTATTTCATTCAAGTTTTGCCATTTTCACTCCGTACCAACTCCTTATCCCTTTAACGCGCAAAAGTACCAACGACCAAAATTCAAGAAAAATCCCAAATTGCACTGTAATTTACACCACTGCACGCAACCTTAGATCTTCGATTTCTTCTTCAAAATTATTCGGTTACTCCTTTCTCTAATTTGAAAACTTTTGGAGACAGAGCGTTCTCTGTCTGTGCTCCTGTCTCGTTTTCGTCAAATACTCGACATAGTTCCCGTGGCACATATTCGACAGTTAGCCGTACTGTTCTTTTACAGGATTTCATTATTTTATGTCATATCATATTATATTTTATATTTTAATATTATTTTCATAGATTTTTATCTGATGACAGTGTAAAAGCACTTGTACATACTTTTGTTACGTGTAGACAGTAATTCTAATTCGCTATTATATGGCGCTACCAAAAAACCTATTCCAACGGGTTCAAAACTGTGCGGCACGCCTTATATAGTGAAAGGGAGGAAAAATACGGCCATAACACTCCGATATCTCCATTGACTCCCAGTTGATCAACGTATTGTTTTTAAAATTTTAATGTTTACTTTATGAAGCTCTTCGTGACCTAGCACCTGTTTCAGTATATACAAGACCTACGCTCAATTTACACCCCTGCACGCAATCTTAGATCTTCGATTTCTTCTTCAAAATTATCCGGTTACTCCTTTCTCTAATTTGAAAACTTTTGGAGACAGAGCGTTCTCTGTCTGTGCTCCTAAATTATGGAACTCTTTACCCACTTAAATAAGGAGTTGTACTTCAGTTAATATTTTTAAAAAAATAAGTTAAAAAGGTTTCTTTTTGAACGAACATTTGTTGAATATCTAGTTAATTTTCACATATTAGACAATTTCTGTACATATTTTTAACATCTTCGTTTTTGTTATGAGTTCTTTTCACTTTTGTAAAGCGCCTTTTTAGTTAGAACGTTTGGATTTTGGCACTATAGAAATTGTCATTGTCATTGTAATTGTATTTGACGTTCTAAAATCCTGGCGCTTATTTTAAAGAGAATTCAAATGGCGCATTGACGAGAAGGGGAGTTGAAGTTGTCGGACTGTTAAGTAACCACCTTCAGTTAGTTTAAAGGCATCTACAATGAAACCTCGATTTAACGAAGTGCCAAGGGACTGAAGAAATTGGTTCCTTATATAGAGGGTTCATTAAATCGAAAACCTCGTTATAACGAATTTGCGGGAAACCAACCAAAATGCTCGTGCGGAAAAACGACCAAAATGTTCGTTATATCGAAGTGTAGTCAGTAATAATTTTTTTGTAACGGTGTTACGTCGCACTACCCAGCATTTCCGGATCTAAAGAAATGCGCTTTAAGTGTATGAAGCTACAGTACAATGTACATATAACTACGGCACTGGAAAACTGTACAGGTTATACCTTTTCCCTATAGCACACACTGTACACATCTAACAATGATAATCAAGGGTTTCTCAGAACGCAAATTCCAGTCCGGCATATAAAAAATTTAAACAACAGACTACTACTGGCTACATGATAGAAAATTGAACATTAAAAATGAATTGCCACAATTCTGTAAATGCTTAATCAAAAAAATCTTCCAGTGTACTTTGCCTCTTGTTTTTAGCTTGCATCGCGTTTACATTTATTCGTTATATTGGGGTAGATTTTACGTTTGGGCTGCCGGATTGTGTTCGTTATAACGAGGATTTCGTTATATCGAGGTTCGTTATATCGAGGTTCTGTTCCATACATTTTACTTGTAATTTTGCCGGGCTGAAGAATATCGCTCGTTATACCGAGGACTTCGTTATATGGAGGTTCGTTAAATCGAGGTTCCATTGTACACCATACGTGAAGCGTTCAAGATCGTGAATTATTCGCTAGCAGTGATTATAGGTGTGTCAGGAAGTCCATTTACAGTACGATTTCTAGTCTGCATTCTAACATAAGGATGCCGCCTTTTACATGCATAAAATCTATTTTATCAAAATTAAATTTATAACATCAATACACAGCCCTTCGCTATCAAACTACTGTGTTTTTTAAAAATGCAGAGCTGTCTGTCCGCGATAAAAGTCACGTCAAAATTACTGACGTAGAGCACGTAATTCACACCAACTCAGACGTTCCAAGTATATCTAACTTAATATTTTCATGAGTTCGAGTTAGAATTTCAAGGCAGAAATTTTGTGAAGCAATTTCTAAGAAAAGTACAATAGTTAGATTATGCAGCACATTAGTATTCGTTTAAAAACGCTTTGCCATAAATCTTCGAGGTATGCCAGAGGTTGTCTTAAATGGGTGGTCTGCCTATCAAGCATATTTACTCGAGCAGTGCAGCAAAATGGTCTTGGTAGCGTGATTGCGCTTTTAGATAAATAAGAAGTGCCACGAAAGCGAAAACCTTACCTTCAAGGATAGGTACGAAGAGACGCGTACGGTACCGCAAAATTATGCTAGCTTTCCGAGAAAAAGAAAGGAAACTAGCTGTCTGGAAGCAATGTGTTACTTAGCTTTCTTGTAGAGTGTTACCTCTCAAACATGTGCATTTATGAAAACACGTTAACATTTATTTTTCCTTAAAATATAATTATTTACAATATTAATTAAACCAAACTGTCAAACTATAAATACAAATTACAAATTGAAACTTCTAATATATAGTATCGTGGTTTTTTTAACACAGTGTCTCTGATAAATTGAATTTACTGTATAGGGCACTTATCCTTTCATTGTCCTTTTCTTCAAGAAAATAACAAATGAACTTATTGCCGTAACCGTTACCTGATTTCAGTCATGTTTTGAAATCAAGTCATGCTGTATACTTAGCTGGTAAATTGCTTCGAGCAAAATAAATAATGTATGAAATGAAAGCAGCTTTTCGTTTTAAAGTTATGGTAACAAGCGGAACTGGAAGAGCGACATAGGTTATTTCGAAATCTTTTGATTTTATCAAGTGAGTTGAAAAGGTGAATTCAAAAGCTGATGTTTCGACCGAATCAAGCCTTGCACATGTACATTACCAGTTTGGTTGATAATACTAAACTTTTCTGTTTTACTCCCGTCGCTAATCTCTTTGATGTTTTCCCGAACTTTCACGAGTGTTACGATAACTCTATGGAAACAAGGTAAATATACTTTATATTGCATATAAAATGAACCAAAAGAAAAGAAGGATAGGATAGAAAAATAAATCATTTGTTTTTTTCCCACGCGTGACCAAGCAAGTGTACCTGAGGTTCCCACGGATGACGGCTTGTTTGTTAAGCGCGCAAAGACACTATTGAACTAACAAAAGCAAAACCTTAGGATAAAAATCTGGCCATGTTTCTAATGCCTGTTTTATTGATAAATCTAACACGAACAATGTAATGAAGCAATAAATATTACCTTATTAAGCTCTAGCAAAGGTTAGCGCACCAAAGCTCTCCCACAAAATGATTTTTCAGTTCTTTTTCTTTTACTCGCTTTAGGGACGCAATATGTTATTTGTTTTTCGAAGGTTAGGAGAATTATTAATCCATAATTAACCGTCGGACGTACAAGAGGGGGTGGATGCCACCCACCCTTAGGGTTTTTCTCCGAATTTTTAAAAGCATATATTGTTAGCATATACCGTCTTTAGAGAGAATCGATTGCTATGGTAACGAGATATGATGTCATAAGTAGCATGAGGTCAAGCCATTTTTTAATAAAAATGCGTGTTCTTCACTTTTGTGCAAACATATATAAAATGCTGCCATAAGCACATGTTGTTTACAGTGTGTTTAGTTATATTTTTTCGATAAATGTGAATTTGAGTTAAATCCTAAATGACGACCATCTTTTCCACCATTTTGGATGACGTAACAAACCCAAGCAGTGCCATAATAATACATAATACATAAACCAAAGTGGGGGGGAGAGTTTCAACACCCACCCCCCCCCCCCCCCCCCCACCCCACCCCCTCTCCCCAGGTACAACGGTTGGGTTATAAGTCTGCGTGTACGTCCGATTAATAATAATTGCGTCGACGAAGGAGACGCTTCCTAATCTTGTCGGCTAAGCGGAACGAATCGAGAAAAGTGTCGGTACCAAATCTGCGCCATTTTGAAACGTCACAATAGTATCCAACATCGCGTGGAAATCAGGCATCATCCTGGGGAGCTGGGGTTCCGAAATGTCACATGTGAATAATCTATTTGTCTTGATTTAGTTTCGGATATTTTCCCGATTTTGGAATCGTACGGCTCAATATTTCAATGCCTAGTAAAAGTACGCAGTGGAAAAATTGGACGAAGGTTCTTCTCCGGACCAAGTAAGTTGTTGGGTCTCTTTGGAATCAAGCAAGAAGTTACAGATTTTCCTCGCTGCCGTTCTGGTATGTTTTGAATGGTCTATCTTGATTTTGCTGTGGTTCTCTGCCTGATTTGGGAAGCTTTCACCTAAATACCGACGTCGTTCTTCGCGATGTTCTACGGTACGGTGCAATTCGCTTATGTCTTGTAGCAATAATTCACTGACCGGCCGCGCCAGGCGAACGCAGATAATTTAACTTTACAGTGCTCGAAATTGCGCCTGTATCGGGCGCATTTGCGACTAAAGATTTCGCAGTTTTGTGACTAAAATTTGTCTAGCTAATAAAGGAATTATATTCAACAGTCTTGTGTCTTACTTGCAATTGGTAGTTGTAATTTTATCCGAAAAATCTCGCGAAATTTCACGTTGAATGTTGCGTGACTTAAACGTCGAAATTTCTCATTTCCGGTTCCGGTATTGGTACATGTACTGAGGAGTATGATTTCAGAATCGGAGAAATAACCGAAATGAAATCAAGACAAATATACTATTTATATGTCGGAAAAATCTGAGACCTTTCGGAGTACACAGCACGGCAGGATTTTGCCCGATTCCATGGCGATAGCGTGAATTTGTTTGATGACGGCCCGACGTTTTTGCCTGCGTGACATATCTCGTGACATAGCCCTTTTCAACAGTTGCTGAATTAATTCATGAAACTGAGGTACTAGGCTAAGACGAGGTGCCACGGGATAAGGAGACGCACTATAATCTATGATTACTACTAGTAATAATAATAATAATAATAATAAACTTTATTCAAGTGTCGTATAACTTTAGCATGGTGTTGCTATAAATTGGAGACGCCATAAATAACAAAAACCTTATTAACCTTATTGGTAGATTCATTTGAAGTATATACGACGAAGACACGTATAAATTATGCGTACCAAACAGTCCGGTCTTTGTATGCCCTTTATCAGCTTACATTGTTTTTTCTAAGTATGTTGTTAGAAGGGTGTTACGTTATTACTGTTTGTAGGAGAACACCTGGTGTCCTACGCAGCCGTTAATGTATTGCCAAATAACAGCTGCGTAGGAGACTAGAGAAAGCCGGACAGGGAAACATACGGAGCCATTTCATGTTCCCTTAGAGGTACTGCTAATGATTTTCAGCCAATCAGAGCGCGCGAATAATCTTGTTTACTTTTTTTTATACTAACAATAAAAAGACTTATCTTTAATCTTTAATCTTTAATCATTTGCTCCTAAAACAGTAAAAACTATACTAGGAGATATGTTAGTGCGTGCAGTGCGTGGTGTGATTTGGGAATTTGATTAAATTATTTCGGGTGTCAGTTCAACATGTTTGGTGGCAAATAATTTTTCACAGAAAGTGTATTATAAATTACCAGAAGAAGGCCTCCTGATCCTTTAAAATTATATTTCACTTATTATGTTTCAATAGCTCAGAAAATTGCGTCACACCAACTACGAAAAACCACTGAAAACCACCCTTAGTATATGTGACCAAAAAAAAAAATGTGGAAACGTATCCCCTATGAGTGTAGTGTAACTGGACCTCGAAAAAAAGGTACAAAAACTGATAACATTACTTGACACTTTTTATAACATTTAATTTATCAGCATATTTAAAATAAAATATAAAACAAAAATAGGCAACGTTTAAGAAGACTGGCCGCCAAACCCTTAAATAGTCCAGAATCGTCTCATGACAACACGCAAACACGCAAGCCTCTATATTGTGCCGTCGGAATAATAATTTATGACTTGTTCATTCCTACGTCACTCAGTCGTCAGAAAATAAATTTTCAGGGACAGTCAAGCGGTACTCTTGCTCCAGAGGACCGTTCTGTAAATATACAAAGTGAAATAAACCGCGCGTTGCATGGGCCTCCTCTCGCTCGCGGGGATTCACCAAAAATATAATAACCTCTACGACCCAGAGTAATCGAGCGGCTTCGTGATCACGTCAGTGAGCGCGAAAATCCCCTCCTCTGAACATGATGTCTTTCTTAGCCTATTCGACACAGCATTCTAGAGTGCAAATAATACTCATCAAAACGAGTGCAAATATGACACGTTATTACACTCTTCTGACCGCACGCTAAGAAAAAGATGACTGTCGTCTAATCACAATTTATTTAGCGAAAAGTTGTGTAAATTTAAAAGGCTCGAAAAACTAATAACTGACTATTTCATTTCTGATTTTATTTCATGCCCGAGCTAGAAATATGCAATCTTTCTTTATTCATCACCATAATAATTATGCCGATTCAAGATTGTGAAATTTTGCTTTTTGGAAATGTTAGATTCAATTCTAGCTAAACTATATTTTGGTGGGAAAAAAATGGGAATTTCATCATCGGGAGTACGGAGAACCCTTAGGGCTGGTTCCCACTGGCGACGTAATCGGAAGCGGAGTCGGAGTCGGAAGCGTAAGGAGCCTTACGTTCTAGGGTAAATTAAAAAACGGAGTCGCAATCGGAAACGGAAGCTCGACGGAATCGGAATCGGAAGGATCAGAAGGTTTCCTTTTTCTTCCGATTCCACTTCTGCTTCCATCGCTTACTATCCGCTTCCGTCGTTTTGATTTCCACTAATCGTAAGGTTCTTGCGTTTCCGATTCCGCTTCCGATTCCGCTTACGTCGCTTACGTCGCTAGTGGGAACCAAGCTTTAAAGACGAAGCTATATCCAGGTAATCTTGTTAACAGAGGCCTCGCAGAATTTGAATTATTCACAGAGAGATACATGTAGTCGGTACAAACAAAAAGTGCGAAACAGATTCCTTTTGGCACACTGTAAAAGCTAGTACAATCCATCAGTGCCCAACCTGAAAAACATTTTAATGAGCAAGTTGCGTTTAATTGAAAATCAACCCTTGGTGAGAGACTGATATGCACAGATAACAGCCCCTCATTTCTTACAGAAGATGGAGGTATCTTAAGGACATATGCATTAGAGCTAAACCGGCTATAAAAGTCAAAACATGAAACCGCGGCATTAGTCCATATTTAACATCATTATATGACCATTTTTGCGCCGTCTACAAATTAACATCAGAAAAAGAAGATGGAAATGGATTGGACACACACTGAAGTGGATTGGACACACACTGAAGTGGATTGGACATACACTGAAGTGGATTGGACACACACTGAAGTGGATTGGACACACACTGAAGTGGATTGGACACACACTGAGGAAAGACAATAACAGCATAGTCCGTCAAGCGCTAGAGTGGAACCCCCAGGGAATTAGGAAACGAGACAGACCCAAGACGTCGTCGTCGTGGCCTTCAGAAAGATCTCCTCAATGCCAACTTGACTTGGGAACAGGCAAAAAGAACGACAAAGAACAGACCAAGATGGCGGCGCGAGCTACAGTTGACACCCTATGTCCCGCCTGGGACGAAGAGTAATAAGTCAAGTCTATGCGCCTCGTTCAAAGTTTTAATCACCTAATTGCATTCCTCCTTAGTAGCCCCATACTCATAGAACCTATGCCCGTCATTTTTCATGGTCATGGCTAGCGGAATGTTTCGCGGGTGTGCGTCCGTAACATGTGTGTCGGTGCATGCGTCGGAGCGTCGCGCAAGGTTAGCTCGCGGGCGCGTATGACATTGCAAAACATGCGCGTTTGACGCCACACAACATCCGGGATCTTAGAATTTTGAAACCAAAGCGAGGCTATGTTTTTTTGCGCGGCTACACGGCCGAATGTCACGTCAGCTGCTAAAACACTTTTGATGTTTTGCTGTGTTTAGCGGAGAAAACCGTTTCAAATTAAAGTCGTTATTTCCCTGCATTTATTTTTTTCGCGGTTTGCTACTCAGAGCAGGGATACTAATTAAGGGATACTCAGAAGCCGCTATAGTGGAAAAAGAAGAGCGTTCAGGGATAAAATCTTGCTTCGAGGAACTTCATACGTTTTTATCAATGCGGGAGCAATGCGAGGAGATGTTTCGCAGTTCGGATTTCAGAACTGAAGAAGCGGAGATGTAAAGAATTTCCAGCAGTCGAGGGACTAAAAGGTAGAACAAATTACATTTTTCGATGGGAATTTATGTTCTTTGTGTTCTCGTTAGTTTTGGAGAATTGTTTATAAAACGTGCTCAAATTCAGTCGTTTTGATTTCTTTCATCGAAGACAGCTCGGCCTCGATGCGCTATAAATGGTTTGCGTTTTGCTTTTAAACATAAACTTATGGAGATTTGAATAAAATTTTTCGAAAGAAGATTGTGTCCTTTGCCACTTATTCACTTTCATTCATATTTTAGCAGTTTTCTGACGAAAATCGCAGTGAAATTTGAACATGTTCAAAACACCTGCGATATCGCGACGACGTGAATTTCGGCCAAAATCGCAGTAAAATCGCCGGCCGTTCACGCGCGCGATTTTTCGTCGCTATGAAATCGCCGTAAAAATCGCACCTAAAATCGCAGCAAAAATTGCTCATGTGAACGGGCCTTTATATATCTATAACAAGTGTATTCTAGAGCCTGCAGGGTTGCATTCTGAGGGTCTGAATGGGGTTTAGTGTTATTTACCCATAATTTTTAAAATTTGCTGTTAAATTGGTCAATATTTTAATGTTTTCTGTTTCCGGAGAAAATATTGTTAAGTGTTTGGAGGGTTTTTCTTCAAAAATGGGTTGACAACATGTTACTTATGACGCAATATATCGTTACTATAGCAACCGGTTGTCGCCAAGCTTTACCAAAATGTGTCTCAAGGATAAATGAACAGCTACTGAAAACGGCATGTGCTAATCTAAAATGGTCTTGAAAATATCGGAGAAAAATCTTAAGGGGGGGGGGGGGGGGGGGTTAAACGGCTTTGAACTAACAAAAAAAAATTGTGGCCTAAACGCAGGGCATTTGAGGGGCTGTAGACTTTGTAGGCTTTCTCCCAAATTTATAACGAATTGTAAGGTGCTCAGCTAGAATGACGTTTTGTAACTAGTTTGTGTTAGTGATGTACAGTGGAAGCCCTCTTAACGGACACTCACGTAAGCGGACATCTCTACTTACGGCCACCTTCACAAAACCCCGTTTAAACTCTGCATTGACATCAGTGAGCTATCAGTAAGCTTGCGTTGCTTGCCAACAAACCAATGGACGGAATTCGAGGTGGTGGGTATTTTACCAAATTATTCAGTAGTGACTGCTTATCACAGCTACAGAGCATGCCAAAACCCAGAACGAAAACATGAGAAAAGTGATCTCCCAATAAAATGTGTGAATTAAAATTACCGCCGCGGTAACAATTTTTTTTTTCTGTGAATCACAAGAAATCCTCTTATTTCAAACAGTTTCATTCTCTCTCGTGTTCATGTTTGTTTATGGCCTCTGGATTCTGAAGGCATGTTTTTGAATTGAAGATGTTCACTGAGCCGGTTACAGTGCATTCCTGATTTAAATAGATATGCGACATCAATCAGTACGGAAGCCTTGGAGCAAAAAATTGCATTCTACACAATTTCTCTTTATTTCTGTTTTCTAAAGCGCAAACCGGCATCGTGGATTCGGTACGTGAGATCAAAGACTCTTGCCCTTTCTAAAGCCGATAAACACACTAACATATACGCCGAGATGTCTTTGCTATCTGAAATGAATGCTTCAATGAATCTGAGTTCCTTCTCGGATCATTACCATATTTCACTTGATCCAAAACGCAACACTTTTTTGGACGGTACTGATAAGCAGTGTAGAATAATTCAGTCATAGCAGGCTTTCCTGTACTGAATTATTAGAGGCCGCATAAATATTTAAAGCTAAAATGGTAGAATACACGATCTTATCTTGGGATATGTTGGAAAAGCTATACTGTAGAACAAAGACTTGTGCTTTTGCTTGCTCATGCTTACGCTTCAGTTTTCCGCGTTGCGTGTTAACAAGCCTTAATGGAGACATGTTTCTGAAAACGTGCATTATATTCCTGTTTTAAATAGCTATGCGACATCGATCAGTACCGAAGTTCTTCGATTAATTAAAAAATTGCATTTTACACAGTTTCTCTTTCTTCCTGTTTTCCGCGCAAACTCTTTAATGATGGCGCTGTACGAGCCGGTGAACTCACTAACACGAACACTAACACTATTTCCTGGAATAACTGTTCATAACAGGCTTTGTTATAGATTTTAAAGGCATAATTTAAAGCGAAAATGACAGAATAAAATCGCCAAAAACAGACTAAAAGTATTTATAATAAAACTCGCGCGCCTTCAGGGTTATGCAGATTATCCATGCAGAACTCTATAATTTGCAAGAAATCCTGTTGTTGCTTTCCTTCGTATTTGCTTTTGTTCGATATATTTCTTGAAATGGAACAAGTTGATGGAGAACGACTGGTGTTTCTTTCAGATTGTGTAAAGGCATTTGTTAATTATACAACTACCTAAAACTTTTAAGGCTGCTACAGGCACGTCACGGGTAGACGGTGTAGCGCAAACATGCTAGAATCGATTAGCAGGTTCTTTTGATCCCCTTCGGTTATAATTAATATCTAAATACTCTTCACTGTAGCTCCTCAATTTCGCATACCTTTCTAGTAGCACAACTTACCTTTGAATAACTAGTGTTGTAGCTGTCTTTACGACTTCAGTCTAAGCTGTTAGTAAGCCGCAGCCAAACTATATACCACTCGAACATGAACGTGGTAATCGATTCCGCGATGTCACTACCCTTTTCGGAACCTCTGTTTTTATTAGTCCATCATATTGAATACCTCTATTGTTATTTATCCGGTACACTGAGTTTTAGTCGTGAAACAATAAATTGGATACCCTTGAACCGCCGTCAGTATACAATTAAACTGTAGTCAATATCGTTAGTTAGTTTCTCGGGTTCATTGATTTTCTAAGAAATCTCCGTTGCGGGTCATAGTGTTCGAGAGAATAAAAGAAAGTCTCGTATGCTTCCAGACAACGGGACACCAACGTTAATATGTTACAACTACCCGTATCTTTCGGCATACGGGTAGTTGTGTAGGATGAACTTTGCCCAAATTTATTTAGAGCTTTTCTAACATATTCCAAGATGAGATCGTGATTCCCCTTAGCGGCGTTTCAGACAATCATTGAGGCAGTTTTTGTTTCTATCTGGATGGAATTTACTGTTACAGTGAATTTTTTACTGTTAGTGTTAACATGCCTAAAATTGAACTGTCTTATGTCAGAGAGCTCAAACATAAAAGTCTTAAGTGTTATCGAGGTACTCCCATTTAGACCCTCCATTCTGTGTCCCTTGCCAAGGAATTGAACTGGTGGTTCTTTATTTTTTTATTTTTTTCTTAAACAGAAGGTCTGAAATCCTGCCCTAAATAAAGAGGGTGGAAAAAAGAAAATATTAATGTTTTTTTTTTTCTAGAAAGTTATGACTCTCAAGAATAAAGCAGTTGTTACACCGGTAACATTTTTTGCACCACACACTGAACAAAACATCTTGGACAAAATATTTGTCCGTTAAACTGTCATAGACTATGTGAATACCCTATTCCCAATCTTAATCTTATATTAGCCAATCATGTATTTGTTATCTATATTCAAAT
The DNA here is from genome assembly GCA_024195265.1 of Dendrophyllia cribrosa. Classification (NCBI taxonomy): domain Eukaryota; kingdom Metazoa; phylum Cnidaria; class Anthozoa; order Scleractinia; family Dendrophylliidae; genus Dendrophyllia; species Dendrophyllia cribrosa. The sequence continues at coordinate 23,845,784 of JAJLRJ010000005.1, read as the reverse complement.
TTAAGAGCCGTTGTATATTATTTTCACTCCTACGCTCGCCCTGTAGAAGACTAGTTCTACTAGTCGAAATATTGGCCATTAAACCTGCCATTAATTTCCGTTGTACTAGCCTTGCATTTTAAACGTTTATCTACACTTTGGGTGACGTCTAGTACTCGCATCCCTTTATAAAGGAGATCCGGAAAGAAAGTTACCACTATTTATCGTCCGCATTTTTAAGTTTGCGTGCATTTTATTAAGTTTGCGCGTGTTTTGTGTTTAACATGTAGATGATTTGTCCATACCGGCCACCGTACTTCCCTCTCCTTCCCTCACGTGTCTCGCCTCCGCGCTCGCGCGCCCAAAACCCACCTGAGCACACCCTGAAGAGCCTGTTGTGCAAGCTACACTGGCTAACGCTAGAAAACGTCAAGACCAGTTCCATCCCGTTCAGTTAACAACAATAATTTTACACTGAGTTTACGATATGCCTAAAAGAAAATCAACATTGCCCTCGTTTCCCAGTTCAAATCGAGTTCCGTCCACCATTTTTTTATCCATCCCCTCAGGAGCCCTGTCCCCTCTTGTCGTCAATAATAATAATAATAATAATAATAATAATAATAATAATAAAATCTTTATTACCGTGTCTATGTATTTAGCTCATAGAGCTAATTGGGGACACCTACTATTACAAAATAGATAAAAAGACTATGTACAATATCACAATAAATAGTAATTTAACTAAATAGACGACTATACATTAAGATTTAAAAATATTTTGATGACATATATGAAAAAATGCTTATTAAAATGTACATAATTGTGAATAATCACGTGCTACAAAGGTTGCAGCAGTTGCCGCTGTCTTCCACTAGGCTGGCCAGGTCAACGCTACGGATATTAGCTTTAAACGAGCTAAGGCTTAGTAGTTCACGCATACTGTTTCCTAATTTGGACCAGATATATGGTCCTTGACACCTAAGTGTGTGTTTACCATAGCATATAGTATTAAATCGTGGTATTTCAAAGTCACTGTTCCTAAGGTTATAACGAGTGCCTTTACGAGTAAATATCTCAGATATATAGCTAGGTACTAGATTGTTCTTTACTTTATACATTAGTATTGCAATGTCCTGTAGGCGTCTATTGTGAAGCGTAGGTAACTTAGCGCGCTTGAGAAGTTCCTCATATGTCTCTGTTGTTGTGTTGTAGACTGCACGCAGGGCTCACTCTTGGATGCGTTCGTTTTTTCGCCCATCTGAAGATTTACAAAAGTTCCACACTAAATGACAGTATGTTAAGTGTGGCATAACAGCTGTTTTATACAGTGTGAGCTTAGCTTGGCATGGTATAAGGTTGCGCAAGCGCATGAGGACTCCTACTTTCAATTCTGGCTGGCTTTAGTGCATATTTCACTAAATGTGTTGCGTAAAGTTAAGGTTCTCGTCTATATTTACTCCTAGTAGCTTGATTTGTTCGGTTTTCGTGATCTCGTCATCGGCGATGGTGAGAACGCTACCCTTCTTGTCTACATCTATGTTCCTTGGGTTAATCGTAAGAGACTGAAACTTATCCGGATTTGCCAAGAGAAAATTGTTCCTATACCATGACAGTGCTTGTTGGCCCTGAGTCAGCGAGGTTGCACGGATATCAGGCCCGTAGGAGTAGGGGGGGGGGGGGGGGGGGGGGGTAGGCCCGTGCCCCCCCCCCCCCCCCACTTTTCGGTTGAAAATTAAAAAAAGAAGACTACCACTTAACCGTCGAAAATATTGAAGGGGTCTCGGCCGACAACAGTCGATCGTGCCCTCTCACTTTTAGCCTGTGACAGTTTTTTCTGATGGGAGGAGGCGGCTGTCAAATTCGTTCCTAGGTCTGGATATGGCAACAGTTTTTCTTTTCGTTCAGCGCAGGTTCAGCGTTTTGCAAATATTTCTCTCATAAAGCAGAAACCTATTTCACTTTAGGGGCATCTTTCAAAACTACAACAACAACAAGTAAATTTAGAATTGCTCAAATCGCGAAAATAGTTTTCTTCAACTGAAGCTGCACGGAACCGGAAGTCAAAACGCAATAACCAAATCGAGGTCATTACGTGGCGCAGTTGCGCAATGGGTACAACATACGGGAAACCACGCCGGAAAGTCGTACGCGTGTAAAATTTTGTGGAAGTGTTTCTTACAAAATTCCAATATTCTCAGCACATTTAACTAGGATTTTCAAAGTTTTAGGTAGGTATGAAGGTATTATAGTTGTATTCTGGTTTTTTGAATTATTTTAAGTCCAATTGTCAGCGTTACATTTGGTGTAGGAAGTGTGCGTGTCATACTTGCACCGGCAATTCGGTTATGAATTACGTGTCCTCGTAGAATTTTGCCGGCTTTTATGGCGATTTTACCTTGCCAGTTGTAAATTACTACATGCTGATTAATACTTCGTAAAAGTTCCCATGCTGGCACATCCGTAGTGTACTGTTGAATGTCTTATTTAGAAAAGATGAGAATTGTTCTACGTAATTTTAAGCACGTCACCAATTCCACAGCTGATAAAAAGCTGTATAAAGCTAAACTATCCCTTCATTAGGTTTAGTTTGGTTATAAGCTTACGTAGCTCTTGGACGATAGCTTTTCAGTTTCTATCATCAGTTCAACCAGGTTGTTTTCAAAATGAGAGACGAAAATGACTTTAGTCAAACGAGATTTAATCTGTAAGTTCGCCCGATATTTGTGTGCAATAGTAAGCTTACTTAAGCTTATTTCAAAACCGCTTGTTGTTAAGATTGATTTCGTGTAGTAACAACCGTATTTTTGTCAATATTTGTAGGTTTATAGCAAAGATGTTTATGTGGGACTGGTTTACTGGAATGTTAAACTATTTAGGTAAGTTCTAAAATCACTTGAATTGAGATCTAGTTAATTTAGGAATCATATTTACTTCTCTCTTTCACGAATGCAGTACAGTGCAATCATGTCTGTGCATGCATATTTAAAGCTAATGAACAATCTAAAAAATACATCTGTAGGTAATTTAAAATCTTAGTGCATTTTGTTCACCATATTAACTAGACATAAAAGTAATTTTCATTTGTATTGTGTTATACATGTAAATGTTTAAGCATGATGTATGACATACTGTAGCACAAAAATCCTATTATTATTCAGTTGTATATGAACATACGTGTAGTGTATCCCTTGTCCACCTCAAGCCAAAAAATTATGCAATGCCACCTGTTAAAGTTAAAATATTAGGCATATACATGTATCCAATTTCAACTTCATTAATATTTTTTACAAATAAAGCAACTTCCAAGATGTTTTAAAACTTGGGTCTTGGTGCAAGCCATATTATTTGTTTGATTTTATGGTGTTACATGTATGCTGGGATAAGAACGCAGCATGTTAACAAGACAATAGGGCTATTTATACGGGAGAAAATAAGACGTGTGTTACAATTATCTAAAAGGCGATTTAAATAAGATGCAAACTGATCATATACATGTAAATAGTACAAAATAAGCATTTGTGCCTTATTTTGGATGCAACTTAAATTTATATGACGCATATTATCTTACATGTAGAACAGGGTTTTCAGCTGTTCTTATTTTGTCCGCGTCTTAAATAAGACATGAACTTCCTCGTATAAATGCTTTTGCATCTTAAATAAGAGGTGAACTACTGTATAAGTGCACATGTGTAACAACAACATATTTTTGGACAAGTCACTGACCGCTCTCTCTCGCTGGCTAACAATCCGTCGATCGCTTACAGTATATTTACTAAGAGAACTAAATCCTCAAAGGAAAAGCTATTGCTTTGGAGTGCGCGTGCTTGTGCACGCGCAAATGACGCAAGATATTATGCACAATAGTGATGCGCAATGCAATACCAAGGAATCACCTTAAGTCTAAGACGAGTTTTGTTTTCTCCCCTATAAATGGCCCTAATATACACATGTACCTTTAATATGCATAATTTCTGGTTGTTATTCAAAGTTCCATTTTTGTGTGTACTGTACATGTACATGTATTGCTTTGAATAAGTGCCCAAGGCATAGGCATGCATTGTAAACTTACATACATGTACAGCTGCTTTGAGGAGTGGTGCGAGTGAACATACATGTACATGTACCTTCCTCGTTCACCAGTTTAATTTTTAGTTGCCTTTGTTCCAGGAAGCTGTGACATCAAACTGGTTTAAAAAACTAAATAAATAAATGTATCAAGGCAATAACAACTCCCCAGGATATACATGTAATCTTGAGACAGTTTTTATAACATGTACATGTACTCCAACGTCCATAGTGGTACCACGTGTTCGAGCGAGAAATGAATAATAAGCCTTAAATTCACATGTATATAAATAATAATCAGACAAATTAACATATGTGCATATATTCGCACACATTCTCATTCACACAGGTGAAAATAAAATTTATCTGAATTCAACACTTGTAAATGTTTCTCCATTCACAACATCAAAAGCAAATTTAAGTCACAACATGCATGTATTTATCCTGTTTCTGGAACTTTCTAATGACTACCCACTGTACATGTAGCTACTTCATGTTAATAAGGGGTGGAGAACATTGTACTTGTTTGTACATAAAATGTATATTGTTTTTTTTTGTCCACAGGTTTAATGAAAAAGACTGGTAAATTAGTTTTCTTAGGATTAGACAATGCTGGTAAAACAACCTTACTTCACATGCTTAAGGATGATCGTATGGCTCAGCATGTTCCTACACTTCATCCAAGTAAGTTGCTTTAACATTGTACTTGTAAGTTGGTTTTGTTCATGACTCAAACAAATTATGTGGTATTGGTTTATCCATAGCGTCAGAAGAATTGTCAATGGGTGGCATGAAATTCACAACATTTGATTTAGGAGGTCATAAGCAAGGTATGGTTAAGTTTTAATTTGAACCAGTACTTTAAACTACAGTGTATTTCTTGCTATCATTTTGATATTATGAACATCTGATACTCTACATGTAGGTTTACATGGAATGATATTTAATACTGCTCTATACTTGTACATGTACTTTGCAGTTTTAGTTTGTACTTTACACTATTATGAACTCAAGTTTACTGTACATGTAGCTGGGCTGAAAGCTTAGTGCATTAATATTGCTTTTACATACACGGTACATACATGTTCATTTATTCAAGGTATATGTACACTGTACATGTACCAAATGAAAAAACAGAATGTTGAATATATTTGTATCTTGAAAAGGAAAAGCATGAGGATATCCCTAAAACATTAAAAACACAAACAAGAATTTAAAAATTGAATATTATTTCAGCAAGTTCTTCTAAACCTACTGATGATAATGTTTGATGCAATGTTCAAAGCCATTTTACATGTGAGTCTTACATGTACTTGTTGGCTTGACTCCAAATTTTGCAGATAACCAATGCCACATGGCACTGTCGGACAGGTGTATTTTTTATTTTTCAATTTAAAATTTTCTCCTTTTATTTGCACAGCTCGCCGGATTTGGAAAGATTACTTCCCTGCAGTCAATGGAATAGTTTTCATCATTGATTGTGCTGATGGAGAGAGACTTCCTGAATCTAAAGTTGAACTAGAAGTAAGGTTTTTATTTTGTTTGTTTTTAAATTAGATGATTGCAACCCAATTCTTGGCCTTACTCTCGTAAGGTTTTTCCTTCAGCTTCATACACAATACATACATGTATGTATCATGCGAAGTACAACACAGGCATCCCAAGTTCATGATAGGAGAAGTTGAATAATAATTAATGCTTTACATGTACAACTGTATGTAAGTGCTTCAAGTGCAACTTGATTCTCTGAAGTACATATGTAAGCAGTGTTGTGTTGCAATGTCATCCGTTTAGAATTTGACAGCACTGTAAGGCATTCTAAGGAATTCAGCAATTTTATTTAATCATTTAATATGGTACAGTGTAAATTTTTGTTGTACATGCTATTTCGATAAAATGAAATACATGTTAATGAACTAGCCTTGTATACTTTCTGTACTTTTTGCTTACTACATGTAATTTTGAGGCGATTCTAAATACGCTTTTGGAAGCAGGTGCTCATGATTTTAAATGTCTCTACAAATATGTTAAAGACCAGGGTGGGAGGTCAAATATTCCTCTTCTAGGGGTGGTATTGGGAATGAAATCCTGTAAGTACCATACACCAATCACCTGTAGCACCCCTTGGATTGTTACACAATTAATTTATGTCAAAGAGTTTCAGGCACTTCCCATATCTTATTATGGTTTTCCTTTGAACTTGATAGAGCTTGTTGGCTGATGAGCAGTTAGCAAGTTGTCCTGTGCTTCTTCTTGGTAACAAAATCGACATCCCAGGAGCAGCCAGCGAGGACTATATTAGACAGTACTTTGGCCTTTATGGTCTTACCACAGGAAAGGTAATTACATGTACATGTATCAATCTGTACTTCAGTGTAAGTACAGTTTTGTCAGAAACACATATATATATATATACTGTACAGCTACAGCTGTACATGTACATGGTCACTTGGTTCAAAGAGGTTGTTTAATGGCTGATCATTACAATATTGAAGAGCTTGGGGTATAAACATCCTACAGTGTATGTCAAGTTTTGAAATGTTTCTGTATCAAATTGTGTTTTGTGAGCCAAAAGAGCATTCTAGTGTGAAGATAATGGCTAGTTAACATTAGTTCTTCAAAGAAAGAGATTCAATTAGACCAAAACATCCCACATTCTTGAAGGAAAAATACATACAATGTATTGACCTCAAGAGTCATACAGTTTGCTTTGTAGCCACATGCACCTAAGATCTTCTATCCTTGCAGGGAAGCATTGCTGCAAAAGATCTCCAAGCTCGACCAATGGAACTGTACATGTGTAGTGTGTTAAAACGGCAAGGATATGGTGAAGGTTAGTTTTCTGGATATGTTTCTTTGCTTTGTTTGTACATGTACAGTATGAGTAAGCGAGTATGTTAAGGAGTTGTTCTTGGCTTGCACTGATGTCATATCCTGTCATATCAAAATTCAGAAGCATTAAAAAACAGATTTCGATTCCAAAACATTTATGGAATTGTAGAGAGTTTAAAACTACACATCTGGGCCAAATTTTGAAGTGCCAGAGCATTTCGTTCAAGAGTTACAGGCCAACGAGTATGAGACATTTTTAGTGAAAATGTATGGAGCGGCCATCTTGGTGTGCCACTTTGGTACACCAACATGGTGGCCAAAACTTCAAAGTCATAATTACGCAAAAAATCTCAGCACAAAAGATTGGATTCACTGTAAGTTACATTAAATTGGCTTATAAACATCTATAATGTAAAAATTATTTTCAACTGGTTCAATTTTGTTTATTTTCACGTCTTATCTGAAATAGCATGATGAATTGCGTGACATATTTAAAGCCTTTACAAATTTGGAAGCAAAACATCCTTAAAACATGAAACTTTTTGTGAAGGATTGTAACACTGGTATCTACATGCCATGTTAGAAACAGCTTTGTACATGTAGGATGTAAAGTTTAGATTTTTTAATTTTTATGACATCATGTGCAAGCCAATAGAGATTTGAATTTACACAATACTAATTAGATTATGTCCACCCGGTGTTCATTTGTATGTATTATACAACTACACAACACGTTTTGCACTATTTTCCCAACCAATCAGAAGTAATGTGACTATCACTTGGTCGCACATGTTTTCGTTTTATTTGCTTTGAACTAATAAACCCAAAGTACAGTGTACATGTACGGGTGTACTTTTTGACATTACTGTGGGTACCCAGTGAAATGTGTCAAAAGTTTTCAAACTTCAAACTTTCTTTATTTACTCATTTTTTACAACTATATGGAAATGGAAATGTTTTCACTGCTTTTGTTTATTTCAGGTTTCAGGTGGCTGGCCCAATACATATAGACTTGAATCTTTTTAACTATAAGGAGAGGAAAAGTGTTAATTCGTTTCACAAGTAATGAAGAATGAAACAACATCGAGGATTTGGAATCATGAGGAATACAAACTGTATGAAAAAACCAAGGGATTTCATCTCCTCAGGAAAAGTTATCAAAGGATTTACCAGAATGAGCATTATTTTCTTGTAATATGATTGATTGATACCATTTCCAAGCTATAGTGATTGCTGGTCAATTCTAAGAATTCAGGCATAATATATATTATGTGTACATAATATAATGTATATTATGTGTAGTCCATTTTGCCCACGGTTAAAATATGCACTGTAATTTTACAGTTTTGTCAGCTTAGCTTAGAAATGGCATCAAGAGACCTACATGTGTAAGCTTAAAAATATTATTATGATTTCAGAAGCAGCACAACTTTAGTTGTGTTCTCTTTCTTTGTTTGCTTGTTTTTTATTTTGTGTGTGTCTTGCTCTGCACCTGTCTGAGTAGACAGGATAAACAAAATCATAACTATGACACTAAAGTAATCATTGTACTAAATTTATTTGAAAGGTTTGGTTAGAACCAGGCTCATAGCCAGAAATTGAAAATTGGGTGTTCTGAAGTCATGTCTGTGAAATTTTATACAATGTATTTAAGCTTAGGTGAATTTTTATATGAACTCCTCCAAAGGGTTGGTGTCCATAGGGTGCCCAATGATATACATGTACATGTACTCTTCTGGCTAAAACCTGGTTAGAACCCAGAACCATTTTGTCATGGTAGAATTCAGCACAGTCATGCCAAAAGCTTATGCTGCTTTGCTTTACAGCATCACAGCACAGTGGAACCCCCTTCCCCCCTTACAACCACCCTGTTGATAGGAACAACTCATAAAAATGATCACCTTGTTATTATGGTCACTCTTTTGGGCCCAAACAACCACTGTTTTGAGTTTTTAAACGTTATCTTTATAAATTTACCCCATTAATACGACCACTGATATACATTATAATATAAATTATACATGTACATGTACATCGTATTTGCCAAAGCAAATAAAATCAATTACGAATGGACCATTTTGATTTTTCACTCTGATTCATCTCATTAAGTAAATACATGTATGTTGTATTGTGCTGTTGTATAATTGGTATGCTTCAATTTACAGTGTTTGGCGACAAACTGATTTAGTATTTATGATTAGCACCATAATTTTTCCCCACCCCATCAATATGACCACGTTTTTATGGCTTGTTGTGGTCGTATTAAGGGTTCCACCATACACAACATGTATATGATGGTTTCAACATTACTTTTGTGGAACATTTACCCGACATTATGTTTGTTTGGCAAATAAAAAGCAAAATGTTAAAACCCTAAATAATATTGTAAAATCTCATTTAAACAGTTTTAATGCCAATTCAACATAATTTTGGCATTTTTTTTTTTCATGAGAGAATGGTTAACAAGAACTACATTGTGGACCTGTGTGCAGACATCTCTTTGCAAAAAAAAGGAGACGTTTGTGCACAGGCTATTCATTGTTGCCATAAGGGTGTTCAAATGGTCTCAAATGTTGTTCAAATGTTGAAGGAACTATTGAAACTGTTTACATGAGCCTTATAACTAAATTAAAGGCAGAGTATGTTTTTTTTTCACTTATTCTAGAAAGTTGATATTAACTTTGCATTAGTAATTTTTTTTTTCACATTGCATAGATACTAATAATTTTAAAATTCATCCAAATAAGCGCAGTACATGACTTGAACTTTCCTTCTCTTTCCAGTGCCTCAGTTCACAGTTTCACAATTTTGAACTGTGAGCTTCAAACCTGTAAGTAGAATCAGTATGCTGTCACTGAGAAGAATCTGGGCCCAGTTGTTCAAAAGCCAATTAATGCCAACCCAGGATTAAAACTTAACCGAGCATTTAATTTATTTTGTTTTAAAACACTTTCAAAAGCTTATTTTAAGCTACACGTGAAGAGAAATCAAAGCCAAAACTAAAGGGCAAAAATAGTTTGGAAAAATCTCCGTTGATAAATTATTTAACTGGAATCAATATTGACGCTAATAATGGCTTAGCTTAATCGCACTTTGAACAACCCGGCCCTGATCACCAAGGATGCAGTCTTGGATAGTAACCAGTGCATGCAGTCTCAGATAGTAACCAGTGAAGGATGTTTAACCAAATTCTTCTCACTCTCTTTTCATACATCATCTGTCACTCTCTTTGGGACAATTGACTTTTATGACTTTTCCTCCTGGGCTGAACAGACGTTTCTGGAAGAATTTGTTGTCAAACATACCAATCACTGGTAATAGTGGAATTGGTAGGGTCAAACAGTAAAAATATCTCGACTTCAATAAATTTGCTTCTTACTGTGCCTACTGTCCCTTTGAAATAGTGCGAGAGGACAGACATCGCTTAAGTAACAGGTTGGATTTTTCCCAAGTCTGCTCTCTTGTAAGATTATACATGTACATTGACATTAACATGAAATAATTATTTTATATGTACAGTATTAAAGAACTGAAATAGAGAATAGTTGTGAAAGATTGTTTGTCCTTGTCCAGTTGGGAAAGTGTTGGTGGGGTTTGCTGAAAATAATTTATGCATTCATGAATACTTCGTTCGTCTTCAGCTAAAGGCTTGAATAAAAGGAAATGATTTGAAATCGATCAATCCTTTGATCCCATGTTGTAACCAAGTTCAACATTGAAAAGAATCCAAATTTCGTTTTGTAAAATATTGACGGCGCCATAAGATCAAAAGGCTCTGTGAGCCAACTCGTCAATACCGTAGTAGAGTGGCTGGGCAGCTGAAAAATGGAGACTACTCTGAAGTCCAGGCTCTTCGGGAATCACCACTATTGAAAGCGTTAACTCTGCAATATGTTGTTTTTCTAAAACTGTCGGCCGAGAACCCCAATTATTGAAAAGATTTGGTAAATTCAACTTCAAGGTTTCCCCCCCGCCCAAAAAAAAAACAAATCAAAGGCTCCTGTGTGCCCACTCGTTAATAGGAAACAACCTTCTGACCCTCCCCTCACCTGGGCGTTTTGCTTCACCGACCCCTCACCCCCTGCGTCCAACTCTTCACTCTCCTCTCCCTTCAACACCGTCCCCATGGGTAATGCATGTGACCATTACATATCGCGGACTCAATGTTTAAGATTATCGACCAAGTCAGTAAAAATTTGCATACTTTTCGAAGTGTGCTACAATTCATTTCACGCTCATTCATAGAGCAGACTAGTGTGTTACAAAATGGACAAATTCGGCTAACGCATTGTTGTACCTAATTCAAACCTTTTGAGATTAGAACTCTTTGTTCGTCATATTTCCATATCAATAAAGCATTGACATGGAAATACTGTGAACAAAGGATCCTATCTCAGAAGGTTAACGTGATAACTGGATCTACAACCACATTTGGAGACATATCTCGGTCTTGTTATGAAGTTCTTGCTTCGTGCGGTGTTTTCTAGCTCACGAGTACATGTACGCTGTACGTAGGCTAGGTGTTTTGCAGACGTAGGTTATGAAGGGTGTGGCGTCAACTTCTTTGTAAACTGCGACACTATTGGTGGAGGTTAATCTATGTTTCCACTTAGTAGGTTTCTAAAGTGAATATAAGAGAACAAGGTCAGATTAATATTTAGAAATCAGCAATAATATTTAATTTGCCTGAACGGCCTTCTGTGAATGAAACATTGACGATGGAGTATTCAAAACAGTACAACCAAAACTCTATAAATGACTGTTCATTATCCAGGAAGAAAACAACAGGAAATTCAGTAAACCATGAAAGCAAAGAAAGCAACTCAGTAACGGAGAGAACAGTGGATTTGTTAGCAAAAGAAACTACTTCATCCATTTGCCACAAAGTAACGGGACAGAAGAACATAAAATGGACGCAATATGAAAAGGCTGTTTTAGAGGCCTATGGGATTGTTTCTGTGAAAGGATATTTTTCAAGTTTCCCAAGAAAGATGTTTGATTCATCACCAGAATGCGGGACAACTCTGCCTTCCGATGTCAAGGCTATCATAGCCGGCTTTTTAGGATAGGACATTGCTATAAAAAATCTGCCGCGTGAATATGTAACAAGACTGTCATTACCTTAAGCAAACTAATTTCAAAACAGTTGCCAAAAGTATTGTAAATTGCTGAAGATAAATAGTCCTTTTTCATCAGCTTTGTCCTTATAATTGTGTTTTACTGAATTGTATTCCTTTGGGGAAATGTCTGACTTTAGTTTTATTTCTGTAATGTTCATCGTGCTCTGTGTTTAATTTGTAGTACTTTTCAATCGTAAAGAGGAAGTGGACATTAATAAATAAAGCTAGACTGTGATCATCTCATATCTAAGTGTGTAAGGTGTATGACTTTTTGGCTAACCAAACTGACCCATAACTCGGCGTTTTAGATTCCAAATTAAATTAAGCTTGATACATGGCTGTAGTTTTTGGGAAAACTTAAATTATGATATTGACAATACATGTGCCTTTGAAACAGAACAAGATTATACAGTCATATTTTGGGGGAAATATCAGTGTATGAACCGCACAAAAACAAAACTAGCATGATTAGCGATAGCTTCAGCAATATTGTTAATTTGTACAGTATAGTTTTTTTTTTCATGTTAAGAATTTAATAGGGAATCAAAAACTCCCATGAGCCAACTCGTGACTTCAAAACGTTTGGATCAACCCCTACCCCCTGCGTCCAACTCCCCACACCCTCCCTTCCCCCCTCCCCCCCTCCCCCCCTCCCCCCTCCCCCCCCCCCCCCCCCCATCCATCCAACGCCGTTCCCATGGGTAAGGCAGGTTACCATCACATATCGCGAAATTAATGATAAAGTTTATCGACCGAGTGAAAATCTACATACTTTTCACCGTATGCTACAATTCTATTCACGCTCATGATTCATAGATCAAACAAGTGTGTTACTCAAAATCGGCAAATGAATGTCAAATTAATTTCTGCTTTTTAATGTCGGTTTTTAAATATTTTTCCTTTTCAAATTAAGAATCGGCCTTTTTCACCGTTCAAGATGAAATCGTCAATGTTGAGGCTAATCAATAGGTCTTTATCACGCGACGGCCATGTTGACTCCCCGGATAATGAAATGCTTTGTTTTTGTCCGTACAGCCTCGCAGTGAAAATGTTGAAAACGATGTTGGGCGGACAAAAATCTTTTGTTTTTATACAAAATGGCGGAGACTGATAACTGGATCTGCAACCATATTTGGAGACATATTTCGGTTTTGTTATGACACTTTTGTCTCGTGCGGTGTTTTCTAACTCAGGTGTACATGTACGCTTTAGCTAGGCTGGGTGCACCCTACGTGTACGCTGTACGTAGGCTAGGTGTTTTGCGGACGTAGGTTATATGAAGGGTGTGGTGTCAACTTCTTTGCAAACTTGGACGCTATTGGTGGAGGTTAATCTATTATTTCCACTTAGTAGGTTTCTAAAGTGAATATAAGAGAACAAGGTCAGATTAATATTTAGAAATCAGCAGTAATATTCAATTTGCCTGAACGGCCTTCTGTGAATGAAACATTGACGATGGAGTATTCAAAACAGTACAACCACCACTCTATAAATGGCTGTTCATTATCCAGGAACTTGAAAACAACAGGAAATTCAGTAAACCATGAAAGCAAAGAAAGCAACTCAGTAACGGAGAGAACAGTGAATTTGTTAGCAAAAGAAATGACTTCATCCATTCACAAAGTAACGGGACAGAAGAACTTAAAATGGACGCAATATGAAAAGGCTGTTTTAGAGGCCTATGGGATTGTTCCTGTGAAAGGATATTTTTCAAGTTTCCCAAGAAAGATGTTTGATTCATCACCAGAATGCGGGACAACTCTGCCTTCCGATGTCAAGGCTATCATAGCCGGCTTTTTAGGATAGGACATTGCTATAAAAAATCTGCCGCGTGAATATGCAACAAGACTGTCATTACCTTAAGCAAAATCATTTCAAAACAGTTGCCAAAAGTATTGTAAATTGCTGAAGATAAATAGTCCTTTTTCATCAGCTTTGTCCTTATAATTGTATTTTACTGAATTGTATTCCTTTGGGAAAATGTGTGACCTTAGTTTTATTTCTGTAATGTTCATCGTGCTGTGTTTAATTTGTAGTACTTTTCAATCGTAAAGAGGAAGTGGACATTAATAAATAAAGCTAGACTGTGATCATCTCATATCAGAGTGAGTAAGGTGTGTGGCTTTTTGGCTAACCAAACTAACCCATAACTCGGCGTTTTAGATTCCAAATTAAATTATGTTTGACACGTGGCTGTAGTTTTTGGGAAAACTTAAATTATGATATTGACAATACATGTGCCTTTGAAACAGGAAAAGATGGTACAGTCATATTTTGAGTCATGATAGTCATATTTTGAGTCATGATATTTCATAGCGGAGCACTAGCCGGGCCGAAGGCCTGGCTGCGGAGCCCCATACTCATAGAACCTATGCCCTCGTTTTTCATGGTCATGGCTAGCGGAATGTTTCGCGGGCGCTGTCTGCAACAAAAACATGTGTGTCGCGCAAGGCTAGCGCGCATGCGCGTATGACGCCACACAACATCCGGGATCTGAGCGGAGGACTAGCTCGCGGGCGCGTATGACGTCGCAAAACATGCGCGTACGACGTCATGTTGAAACCAAAGCGAGGCTTTTTTTTCGCGCGGTTACACGGCCGAATGTCACGTCAGCTGGGAAAACACTTTGATATGTTTTGCTGTGTTTACTGAGCGGAGAAAAGGGTTTAAGTTAAAGTCGTTATTTTCCTGCATTTTTTCGTGGTTTGCTACTCAAGACAGGGATGCTAATTAAGGGATACTCAGAAGCCGCTTTAGTGGAAAAAGAAGAGCTTTCAGGGATAAAATCTTGCTTCGAGAACTCGACATACGTTTTTAGCAATGCGAGAGATGGGTTCGTTTTACGGATTTCAGCACCAAATCGGAGATTTAAAGAATTTCCAAGCACAGTAGTCGCCGGAGGGACTTAAAGGTAAAACAAATTACATTTTTCGATGGGAATTTATCTTGATATCAATCTGTGATTGACTTTTTGTTAATGTGTTCTCGTTAGTTTTGGAGAATTGTTTTTAAACGTGTAGCTTAAATTCAGTTGTATTAATTTCTTGAATTTCATCGAAGACACGGCTCGGCCTCGATGCGCGTTTTGCGTTTTGCTTTTCAACATAAACTAATGGAGATTTGAATAAAATTTTTCGAAAGAAGATTGTGTTGTCCATTTTTATGTGTTTGTTCATTCATTACATAGGTTGAAAAGCGATTTTATGTAAACAAAACAAGACTTGAATTTTATTATAGTTCTAACTTCACTCGCGTGGCCGTATGCAAATATGTTTGTGTATTTTTGGCAATTTTGATTTCCAAATCAGTTTCTCAGGCATTTTTTGACAAGCAACAACTGTATTTTTTAACAGTAGTCGTAATAGTTATTCTAGACGGAGAAAAAGTTGTTTTTGTGAACTTTTGTACGGTCTAAATGTACTGTGCAGACGGTCGGGTAATACTGTTTTTGAGAATTGCTAAAATTGAAAAATAGCCCGGTCGTCAATATTAATCTTAATTCTTGTGCTTCCGACCTTTCACCTATTAGTTAAGTTTCATCTTAGTTAAGCTTGTTCAGAGGGTCCTCAGAGGGCGCCGCTGTTAGGCTAAGCCTAACTATATATATTATTTTGAAATATCAGTGTATCAACCGCACAAAAACAAAACTAGCATGATCAGTTGACAGGCCTACACGACTCTCGCGCACGTGCCATTTTTATAGTTTTGCCGATCTCAGTAGTATATCTTTTTGGACCAAACCCCTTTTGTATGATATTAGAGGAGGTTCTTTGTATATTTCTTTGAGCAATGGTTATTGTTCTATTAAATGCCAGTTTTTCATGAGTATTTGTTTTAAGTTAGGTACTGATGGGTGATATTGCGTAACAAAAGGCAGGATTCTTTTGTTTGTCTTAGGGTTTGGTTGGAGGGCCTGTTTTCTATTTACGAAAATCACTTCAGAGAGAGAGTATTTGTGACTAGATTTTTTGGGTAACCTCTCTCAGTAAGGCGTGATTTGAAATGATCGATTATTTCCTCAAATCTAAACATTGAAAGGAAAACCCTACTTAACTTTGGTACGTTGACCATGCTGGGCCGACGGAAATTTCACTCAATACTCGCGCAGGTAACCGCTGGTACACTTTTATTCTATTACTTCATTTACATAAGTTCGGCTGATTGAGCACGGTGTCCTTTATCAACAGCCGCTCTGAAATCAATTGGGTCGGCCCGAGATCTAGTTAAGTACGGCGTTTGAACCATGCCTAAGTTGGATTTATTCGTGACTCAAACAAAAGTTCTTAAGCTAACATGGTATTGTTTATCCATAGCGTCAGAGGAATTGTCAATGGGGGGCATGAAATTCACAACATTTGATTTAGGAGGTCATAAGCAAGGTATGGTTAAGTTTTAATTTGAACCAGTACTTTAAACTACAGTGTATTTCTTGCTATTGTTTTGATATTATAAACATCTGATCCTCTACATGTAGGTTTACATGGAATGATATTTGATACTGCTCTATACATTGTACGTTTACTTTGCAGTTTTAGTTTGTACTTTGTA
Source organism: Dendrophyllia cribrosa (assembly GCA_024195265.1). Classification (NCBI taxonomy): domain Eukaryota; kingdom Metazoa; phylum Cnidaria; class Anthozoa; order Scleractinia; family Dendrophylliidae; genus Dendrophyllia; species Dendrophyllia cribrosa. The sequence continues at coordinate 23,829,237 of JAJLRJ010000005.1, read as the reverse complement.
CGACATTATTAAATAGTTTGAAGTAGACAACGATCAACTTTCCCAACTAATTCAGCAGGTACTGTAGGCTACATGTACTTAAAAGTCTAATAGTTCTTGGAAACAAAGGATTAAAAATAGACATCCTTAGTTGCTTATAATCTAATCAATATTTATAATTATGGCTCACCTGAGTTCTGAGATCAGTGTGTGAACGGAGGTAATTATTTATGTTTATATCAGTTGATCCACTACTCATTTTATACAAGAAAGTCATTTGAGACATTGTTCTTCTTGGCTCCATTGTGCTCCAGCCTAAGCCGTTAAGCATACTTAGATACTAAATTCATTATTAGAATTCATTCATTCTTTAACATGGCCACTCCTGGAGTGCCATTATCTAATTAAAATGCCGGTAATAGCATAACATAATAAAAGTGACGCCACAATAATCCTCCTAATATATATTTTTGTTTGGATAGGAAAGATCATGTAAAGTTTCAGTAAAAAAAAAAAATGTTTCAGTATAAAGCTGGACTGCTCCCAATTAGTTTTCAAAACATGTTTTGTTTATAAGTCATGTTCTTGGTTATAACACAAGAAATGCCAGTTACTTCCATGTTCCTAAAAGTAAAACTAATTATTGCATGACTACGTCCGTCAGATAGCCAATAACTTAAATCAACCAATTAGAATGATCTATTGCCGGTCCAATATTCTCTTAGGCCCGGTTCAGACGCCGAACTTTTCATGAGCCGAACTTAATTCGAATTTGGACCGACCCAAATTAACAAAAGTACGCCTGTTGATTCAGACGCCGAACTTAATTAGCCGAACTTAATTCAGTTTGAAGAGAAACAAATCGAAAGGTCAGCGATTTTCAGGCAAAGATGTCAGAACACGCACCAGTCGTTATAATAATTTATGCATTAGGTTCGGCTCATGAAAAGTTCGGCGTCTGAATCAAAGCCGTTCCAAAGCCGAAATTCCCGGCTGAGCCAGGCGGAAAGAACGGCTGAGCCGTTCCAAATTCAAATAGCCGTTCTTAACTGATTCAGACGCCGAACTTTTCATGTACTTAATTCAAGGTATTAGGTTCGGCTCATGAAAAGTTCGGCGTCTGAACCGGGCCTTAGTATTGGTCCAGGCATTGTGCCGAATGACACAGCTCCCCTTACGATTTTTCTCCAATTGTTTTGAGAGCATTTATTGTTAGCATATATCATCTGTAGCTGTTTGTTTATCCTTGAGACACCTTTTGGTAAAGTTTGGAGACAATCAGTTGCTATGGTAATGCTTTTTTTTCTGTCACTATTGTTCTTGTCCTTGTGCATGTCCCTCTTCTTCCTTTTGTTCTTGTTGTTCTTTTTATTATCGTTATTCGATTTCTTCTTGTTCTACTTTCCCATCCACCTCATTCTTTCTTTTCTTTTTCTTTTTCCCCACCTCTTCTTTCTTCGTCGTCTTCATCTTGCTCAAATGGTTCTAAAACTTAGCATTTGGATATCTTTAGTGTTAGAAATGGACACACGTCTTCTACCGCGTGTGGTTTCTGCTTGCATACGATTACAACTTTCTTGGCCAGTCAGAGCATGATTGAGCCCCATGCGATAGTTTTTGTTAAAGATAAAACAAATACATGGATTAATAGCACTCCAAGAATTCATCATAAAGGGTGCAAGAAATGACATCACCGTTTCAAATGTACAAAACTGTGGTGGGGTCCGCCGATACCACAGAAAAATGTTGATGAAAATATAGACAAACAGTGGGACCATACAAACGATAAATGATAACGTTATTGCCACTGATAATATAATAATTTGTTTGTTCATTTTATGTGTATGGGATCCACTATTTGAGGACATCATTTTTCTTTGTTCGTACCTTCTTTTTAAAGTCCACCCGATAGTCCCATACACAATGGATAAGATGCATATGGGTATGATGATAAAAGTAATGAATGTAGCAGTCGTGTATCTGTTATTCGTCGCCTGTCCCCAATTCTTCATGCACATTGCTTCATTCCCATTAGACAACAGTTTAATTGTGTACAAGGATGGCGCATGAACTGCAATTGAAAATACCCATGTACACAGGATGCAGATTAAACGCGCTTTCGACGAAATGAGCATTCTCTTCAATGGAATGACAACAGCAATGAACCTGTCCATTGATAGCAACAGAAGGGTTTCGATGGAGACCACTAAAGAAACATCTGGAAGAAAGTAGCAAAGTTTACACAAGATATCGCCTAGTATCTGGGGACTGTTAATCTTGAAGGCAGAAGACCCTGAAATAATCCGAACGATTTGGATGGGCATTATAGTCAACGGAGTGAAAAGATCGGACACGGCCATATTAAGAACAAAGAAGTTGATAGACTTGCGCAGCCTCTTGTCCTTGTAAGTGACCATAATAATAAGACCATTTCCAACTAACGAAACCAGAAGAATGGCGACATAGGCCAGTACTTTGACTGCCATTACAGCCGTGGAGTCTCCCGAGGTCTGGCACCAGCTATCGGTGGCGAAGGAAGGGTTTTGGGATGGAAATCCCGAGCTGGAGTTGTTAAACATGACTGTTTAGTTTTTGAAACGGTTGGATATCTGATTCTCTTTACGATTCCCAGTGTCAAACAAATGTCAGTCCTGGTTGCTATATAACTGAGAATTGTTTTGAAGTGATCTAGGCTGCTGTGGGTTTAAGTACATGTATAATGTGGTAAAACAGGGTGATTAGCATTGCGTTTTAGGTGGGCACGCTTGCTTTTCATGTAAACATGTGAAAATTAATTTGGCCTTTAGTTTTTGTCATGCTAATAAAGACTGTCTTAAAGGAGCACCGGTATAACAAAATGTAAATAACAAAAGCAAATGGACATCAATTATGATGTCAAAAAACATTGGCGTAATACCAAAAAAGGCTTATTAGGTTTTTGCGACAGCTGATGATATTTTCTCATTATATTTTCGATAGTCACCTTTGAAATATAGTCACGACTTAGAATACAGTGTATATATCTATACATTTACATTTTTCACACGATGTGATGTTACAAAACGGTAACTCGAGTTCCGCGCTCGTTGTAACATCAAATCGTGTGAAAATATTCCTGCTCTACTATATGTATAATCGAGCACTCTGTCTAAGTGACGACAACAACAAAATATTATAATATATATATATATATATATATATATATATATATATATATATATATATATATATATATATAATCAGGGAAAGCGGCGACGTCTTCGTCGGCTATTGAGAGTGCTCAAATGGATAAACCGGAGCAATATCAAAGTGTACGAAGTAGTTAAGATTGTAAAAACATTATCTGCTACTCGGAGTTTCACGTGTTGCAAGCAGCACGATCATCAGGCAACTGCCAAAAATTAAAAGAAAAATACAAAAATAGAAATTCAACGGGATACAGAACAATACATCGTTTGTGTAACTAAATACGTATACGCGCAAGGTTTAAGTGCGTATATTACAATATAAACATTCAGGATCCGCTGCATAAAATCTTCAATTGAAACACAATGAAACTCAGCTATAGCTGCATGAGTAATGTCAAGACCATCATTACCATAACAAAGCAGTATTACGCAAATCAAAGCCAATATAATTGAAGTAAAAATGTCAAATGGCAAGTGCCGCAACAAATCCACGTGTCCCATTAATGGTAATTGTGAAGATACAAGTATCATACATGTTTTTCAAGCAGTGGTAACTATATCAAACACAAAAGAAACATATCGGACTGTGTGATACCACATTTAAAGTTAGATATAACAATCATATATGCTCATTTAAACACGATAGGTATAAATTTAAAAAAAATTAAACACGTAACCGAACTCAGTAAATACATATGGAGCCTAAAAGATCAAAACATCAAGTACAACATCACATGGAGAAAAGTCAAACAAACCATCGCATATACAAACATAAGCAAAAAGTGCAGTTTATGCTTATGGGAAACATTTTTTGTCATCTGCAAACCCAACATGGCTTCGCTAAATAAGAGGAGCGAATTGATATCAAAATGTAGACACGCGAACAAATTTCTACTAAATACCTCCATAACCTGAATGTTTATATTGTAATATACGCAGTTAAACCTTGCGCGTATACGTATTTAGTTGCACAAACGATGTATTGTTCTGTATCCCGTTGAATTTCTAACTTAAGGAGAGGAAAAGTGTTAATTCATTTGACAAGCAATGAAGAATGAAACAACATGGAGGATTTGGAATCAGGAGGAATACAAACTGTATGAACGTAAACCAAGGGATTTCATCTCCTCAGGAAAAGTTACCAAAGGATTTATCAGAATGAGCATTATTTTCTTGTAATATGATACCATTTCCAAGCTATAGTGATTTCTGGTCAATTCTAAGAATATAGGCATATGTGTAGTCCATTTTGCCCACGGTTAAAATACGCACTGTAATTTTACAGTTTTGTCAGCTTAGCTTAGAAATGGCATCAAGATACCTACATGTGTAAGCTTAAAAATATTATTATGATTTCAGAAGCAGCACAACTTTAGTTGTGTTCTCTTTCTTTGTTTGCTTTGTTTTGTTTTGTGTCTCACTCTGCACCTGTCTAAGTACAATGTAGACGGGATAAACAAAATCATAACTATGGTACTAAAGTAATCATTGTACTAAATTTATTTGAAAGGTTTGGTTAGAACCAGGCTCATAGCCAGAAATTGGAAATTGGGTATTCTGAAGTCATGTCTGTGAAAATTTATACAATGTATTTAAGCTTAGGTGAATTTTTTATGAATTCCTCCAAAGGGTGGGTGTCCATAGGGTGCCCAATGATATACATGTACTCTTCTGGCTAAAACCTGGTTAGAACACAGAACCATTTTGTCATGGTAGAATTCAGCACAGTCATGTTAAAAGCTTATGCTGCTTTGCTTTACAGCATCACAGTACAGTGGCCCCCCCCCCCCCCCCCCCCCCCCCCCTTAAACCACCCTGTTGTTGATAGGAACAACTCATTAAAATGACCACCTCGTTATTATGGTCACTTTTTTGGGCCCAAACAACCACTGTTTTGAGTTTTTAAACATTTTCTTTATAAATTTACCCCATTAATACGACCACTGATATGCATTATGAGGTATACATTTACATGTACATTGTATTTGCCAAAGCAAATAAATCAATTACGAATGGACCATTTTGATTTTTCACTCTATGATTCATATCATTAAGTAAGTACATGTACGGTGTATTGTGCTGTTGTATAATTGGTATGCTTCAATTTACAGTGTTTGGCGACAAACTGATTTAGTATTTATGATTAGCACCATAATTTTTCCCCACCCCATCAATATGAACACATTTTTATGGCTTGTTGTGGTCGTATTAAGGGTTCCACCATATACAACATGTATGTGATGGTTTCAACATTACTTTTGTGGAACATTTACCCGACATTACGTTTGTTTGGCAGATAAAAAGCAAAACGTTAAAACCGTAAATAATATTGTAAAGACGCATTTAAACAGTTTAAATGCCAATTTATCATAATTTTGGCACTTTTTTTTCACAAGAGAATGGTTAACAAGAACTACATTGTAGACCTGTGTGCACACATCTCTTTGCCAAAAAAAAGGAGATGTTTGTGCACAGGCTACCATTGCTGCCATAAGGTTGTTCAAATGGTTTCAACATTTGCTCAAACAAATGTTGAGCAAATGTTGAAGGAACTATTGAAACTGTTTACATGAGCCTTAACATAAATAAATTAAAGGCAGAGTGTTTTTCTTTTTTCACTTATTCTAGAATGTTGATATTAACTTTGCATTAGTAATTTTTTTTTCACATTGCATACTAGATACTAATAATTTTAAAATTCATCCAAATAAGCGCAGTACATGACTTGAACTTTCTTCCTCTTTCCAGTGCCTCAGTTCAAAGTTTCACAATTTTGAACTGTGAGCTTCAAACCTGTACGTAGAATCAGTATGCTGTCACTGAGAAGAATCTGGGCCCAGTTGTTCAAAAGCCAATTAATGCCAACCCAGGATTAAAACTTAACCGAGCATTTCATTTATTTTGTTTAAAAGGTTTTCAAAAGCTTATTTTAAGCTACACGTGAAGAGAAATCAAAGCCAAAACTAAAGGGCAAAAAAAGTTTGGAAAAATCTCCGTTGATAAATTATTTAACTGGAATTAATATTGATGCTAATAATGGCTTAGCTTAATTGCGCTTTGAACAACCCGGCCCTGATCACCAAGGATGCAGTCTTGGTCGGTAACCAAATTCCCCTCAATAGTAACCAGTTAAGGATGTTTATATATAACCAAATTCTCCTCACTCTCTTTTCATACATCAGTCTGTCACTCTCTTTGGGAGAATTGACTTTTATGACTTTTCCTCCTGGGCTGAACAGACTTTTCTGAAAGAATTTGTTGTCAAACATACCAATCGATCACTGGTAATAGTGGAATTGGTAGGGTCAAACAGTAATAAAAATATCTCGACTTCAATAAATTTGCTTCTTACTGTGATTACTGTCCCTTTGAAATAGTGCGAGAGGACAGACATCGCTTAAAGTGCCTATCACCTCTAGAAAGTTATTTTCAGAATCAACTCTATGTACATTGGATAGTTGAATGGTAATATATTTCTTGTTTTGAACGTCGCGTTTGTGAGTTATAGAGATTTGAATTTACAAAATGCTAATTAGACGACGTCAACCCGGGAATTTGCCATTATTTCTACGCCAATTTACAATGCGCAGTTTACAGCTAGAGGATAATTAATTTGATAAATACTAAAAATAAACTGTGGATAGTCAATTGATTCGTAAAAAATATTACTTGGAGGTGAAAACAAGTTATTGTATAATAAATGATTCCCGAGTTGACGTCATGTAATTAGCATTTTGTAAATTCAAATCTTTATAACTCACTAACACGACGTTCAAAACAAGAAATATTTTATCATTTAACTATTCAATGTACATAAAGTACATTCTGAAAATAACTTTCAGTAGGGGTGATAGGCACTTTAAGTAACAAGTTGGATTTTTCCCAAGTCTGCTCTCTTGTAAGATTATACATGTACATTTACATTAACATGAAATAATTATTTTATATGTACAGTGTTAACCCTATTCGGCCTGGGGGGGGGGGGGGGGGGGGGGGTGGGTACAAAGTGCCCGCTCTAACTTTCAACATTCATAACTTCTTTAATGTGTATTCAAACGCCATCAAACTTTATGACTTTTCCTAAATTTATCTGGCAACAATTTCATATGACAATTTTTTGATCACGTGACTTGACGTTTCCATGGCAACTAGATTTTGACAGCCATGTTTTTGGAAATTTGCATATTTATACCTTTCAATGAAGAAAATCAATGTTTATTGGCATAACTTTTGTATTTTTACGTCAATTAGCGTTTATTTATTGGTTTTGATTAATTTTGCGTAAATTTTGACGGTTTTTAAGAGGTTTTAAAAAATTCAGAAATCCAAGATGGCGGTTCCAAGACGGCGGCCGTATAACTAATTACCTAATAATTACGTCATATGACGTCATCGTTCCATTGTGCGGACCGCAAAGGAGACAGTTTTGGACGTACTATGTACCCTCTAGGTTTCATTGTCATAGCCTTAATGTTCTTGAAGTTATGAAAAAAGCCCAGGCCGAATAGGATTAAAGAACTGAAATAGAGAATAGCTGTGAAAGCGGATTGTTTTTCCTCGTCTAGTTGGGAAAGTGTTGGTGGGGTTTGCTGAAAATAATTTATGTATTCATGAATACTTCGTCTTCAGCTAAAGGCTTGAATAAAAGGAAAGGATTTGAAATCGATCAATCCTTTGATCCCATGTTGTAGCCAAGTTCAACATTGAAAATAATCCAAATTTGGTTTTGTAAAATGTTAACGGCGCCATAAGATCAAAAGGCTCTGTGAGCCAACTCGTCGATACCGAAGTAGAGTGGCTGGGCAGCTAAAAAATGGAGACTACTTTGAAGTCCAGGCTCTGGGCATCACCACCATTGAAAGCGTTAATTCTGTAATATGTTGTTTATCTAAAACTCTCGGCCGAGAACCTATTTGTCGGAGAGATTTGGTAAAATCAGCTTCAAGATTTCCAAAAAATAAATCAAAGGCTAACGTGCCAACTCGTGAATAGGAAAGAACTTCTGACCCACCCTTCCCCTAGGCGTTTTGCTCCACCGACCACTCCCCCCCCCCCCCCCCACCCCCTGCGTCCAACTCCACACTCTCCCCTCCCTTCAACGCCGTCCCCATGGGTAAGGCAGGTGACCATTACATGTCGCGGGCTCAATATTTAAGATGATCGACCAAGTGAAAATTTGCATACTTTCCGCCGTATGCTACAATTCTTTTCATGCTCATGTTTCATAGATCAAACTAGTGTGTTAATCAAAATTGACAAATGAATGTCAAATTTCTGCTTTTTAACGTCGGTTTTAAATTATATTTTCCTTTTCAAATTCAGAATCGGCCATTTTCACATCATTGATTTCTGCGTTCAAGATGAAATCGTCAATGTTGAGGCTAATCAATACGTTTATACGCCTTTATCACGCGGCGGCCATGTTGACTCCCCGGAGAATGAAATGCTTTATTTTTGCCCGCACAGCCTCGCAGTGAAAAAGTTGAAAACGAGGTTAAGCGGGCAAAAATATTTTGTTTTTATACAAAATGGCAGGGCGTGATAACTGGATCTACAACCATATTTGGAGACATATTTCGGTCTTGTTATGAAATTTTTGTCACGTGCGGTGTTTGGCTGGGTGCACCCTACGTGTACGCTGTACGTAGGCTAGGTGTTTTGCGGACGTAGATTATGAAGGGTGTGGTGTCAACTTCTTTGTAAACTTGGACGCTATTGGTGGAGGTTAATCTATTATTTCCACTTAGCAGGTTTCTAAAGTGAATATAAGAGAACAAGGTCAGATTAATATTTAAAAATTAGCAATAATATTTAATTTGCCTGAACGGTCTTCTGTGAATGAAACATCGACGATGGAGTATTCAAACCAGTACAACCAACACTCTATAAATGACTGTTCATTATCCAGGAAGAAAACAACAGGAAATTCAGTAAACCATGAAAGCAAAGAAAGCAACTCAGTAACGGAGAGAACAATGGATTTGTTAGCAAAAGAAACTACTTCATCCATTTGCCACAAAGTAACGAGACAGAAGAACATAAAATGGACGCAATATGAAAAGGCTGTTTTAGAGGCCTATGGGATTGTTCCTGTGAAAGGACATTTTTCAAGTTTCCCAAGAAAGATGTTTGATTCATCACCAGAATGCGGGACAACTCTGCCTTCAGATGTCAAGGCTATCATAGCCGACTTTTTAGGATAGGACATTGCTATCAAAAATCTGCCGCGTGAATATGCAACAAGATTGTAATTACTTTAAGCAAAAATCATGCATTTCAAAACAGTTGCCAAAAGTATTGTAAATCGCTGAAGATAAATAGTCCTTTTTCATTAGCTTTGTCCTTATAATTGTATTTTACTTTAATGTATTCCTTTGGGAAAATGTCTGACTTTAGTTTTATTTCCGGAATGTTCATCGTGCTGTGTTTAATTTGTGGTAGTTTTCAACCGTAAAGAGGAAGTGAACATTAATAAATAAAGCTAGACTGTGATCATCTCATATCAGAGTTAGGTGTGTGACTTTCTGGTTAACCAAACTAACCCATACATCGGCGTTTTAGATTCCAAATTAAATTAAGTTTGATACATGGCTGTAGTTTTTGGGAAAACTTAAATTATGATATTAAAATTGATAATACATATGCCTTTGAAATAAGAAAAGATTGTACAGTCATATTTTGGGTGAAATATTATGATTAGCGATAGCTTCAGTAATATTGTTTATGTTTGTACAGTATAGTTTTTTTTTTTCATGTTGAGTTTACTAGTGAATCAAAAACTCCCATGAGGCAACTCGTGACTACGAAACGTTTGGACCCTCCCCTACCCCCTGCGTCCAACTCCCCACCCTCCCCTCCGTCCAACGCCGCTACATATCGCGGGCTCAATTTCCACCGACTCTCCCTTCTTCTTGACGTTTTGCTCGAGTGACCCTCTCCACTTGCGTCCAACTCCCCACCCGCAAGGGCAGTAGACACAGCAATTGTCCACCTAGTTTTTCAAGTTGTTCCCTTGTGTGTTGGAAAAATAGTTTAAACACTGATCACGGTTTCTTCTCCCTCGATGGAATCACTTGATATGTTCCCATGGGTTTTTTCAGAGCATTTTTTTTAATTGTGTATGAGACAAGGTACTTGGTCGAATATTTAAGGTGGCTGCATATAGTTATTGGCCAGTCTTTCAAATATAATTTTCATGATCTTATTGCTGTCTTTCGAGAGTATTGTTTCGCGACACTAGGCATAATATACACATACACGTAGCTTAGGCTTTCTCGTTTATGGAGAAGTCTAATTTGGCAGTCTTGTCTCGTTATCATGGCAACCAATGATTGAGTTGATGTGCTTGTTGTTCAAGGCTAGCAAACCTCTCAACGGATTTTCTCGGTTTTTACAAGATAAATATTCACGATTTTTGATGAAACAGAAGAAACATTTAGTAAGTCCAATCTGACAAAGCCATAAAAAAATCGGTACATATTTTTCGGCAATTTACTCGATTTTCATTTTTTACGTTTATTGAGTCTGTGTATGTACGAAAAATTGTTGTTATTTTCGTGACGTCATCAAAATAAACAAACGCGAGCTCGCGCCATTTTTGCCCATTCCTCGCGCGCCAAAAAACTATATGTAGCCACCCTCATAGTTTTGTCCAAAAAACAAAGAAACAGCAAAATCACCATGACATTACTCCTTTAATCAAACTAACTACAGAGATCTATATTTCTAAGCGTGTTTTTAATAACTTTTTACACTGATTAGTACGGTGAAAATTGAAACTGTGAAAGGTCAACATTCAGTTCGCTGCTGAGCACGACTGTCCTCTACCATGAACTCACAGCTTACTTACAACGCGCTACAAAGCTTAAAAAGCAGACTTCTGAAAGGAAGTTCAGTAAAGGGATGGTTTCTATGTACAAGATAAATACATTGCAAGCAAATAAATGACAAAACGCATAGCAACTTCGTTCCTAGAGCGCGCGTTCCTTTAGACCAGCGGTTACCTTCTCGTTTGTTTACGATCAGAATTCCGAGTCCGAGAATACGCCATTTCCGAGTTACGTTATGCCACGTTGTCAAAGCGAGGCTAGGTGCACAACCTTTCATATGAAAATGTTTTTTTATTCAAATGCAAATAAAACTCATCTTCATATGAAAGGTTGTGCACCTAGCTTCACTTTGACAACGAGGCATAACGTAACTCGGAAATGGCCTATTGAACGAGCCCGTGATTTTTCTAGAAGTTGCTAAGCAACACAACATGTCTCTAAGGTGGTGCTGTGCTGACGTAAAACTGTTTCAAGTACTCGAGCTAATTTTTGATTGTAACGGAACAAAAATCGAACATTCTTTTACGAAAACGAACCAAAACGGGATCAGTTCCCACTTATGTACAATTCTTTGTTTCTAATCCTTGTTGTCCGTCTTCAAGTACTGTGAAGGGTCCTTTATCTGCTTCACGTCTGAGGCCGCCATGCTTTGGGAGCACATTGGGCACACTGTTTCACTGGATTCTAGCAGACTACAACAGAAAACAAGGACAAGAGAGAATAAAACTCTAAGAGTACAACAGAAAACAAGGAGAGGAGAAAATACAACTCCAACAGTACAGCAGAAAACGTGGGGTGGGGGTGGGGGGGGGGGGGGGGGGGGGGGGGGGCATTAAAGGCTATAAGACTGTTAACGAATTACCAAAAAAATCATTGGTTGGAAAGTAAACTAAAAGACTGACTCATACTATATTTCTCATACCAAAACCAACAAATCGAGGCGAGACAATCTTCACTGAGTTGTACGATATCGTATTCAAAACTGCTAAATAAAAAACAAAATACATGTAGGAGCTACATAAACCAAGCTGTTTTTCGACATTATGAGGATAGCATCTATAGAAGGTGCAAGGGTTAAATTCAGGGTACACGTTTTCCGGGTCGGGTGTGGCCAATTCCTTTGCGTAAACGGTCGATACCATTTTCTAACGGTCGATGCCATCATTTGTTACCAAGCCTTTTGTAATGATACACGCCATTTCTGCTCTAGTTTAGGCCTGGATCATGTCGAAATTGGGCTACAATCATTAGATGAAAATAGACTTAGTCAAAACAGATAAGTCGAATATAAGACCGAAGTTAAATTTACGGTTAGGTTAGGGAAAGGGATAGGGCCACTTATTATACATGTATCAGTAAAGAAAAATACCCTACAGTGTAAATAATTGTTCGGTTATTAGCCAGACCTACCTGATGGTGTACTGATAATGGAGATTATAATTCAACACATTGATACACTGCCCAAATATGGTAAAAAAGTTATCGATATACGCTATGTCTGCATGACGTATATCCAACGAAGGATGTAAATTTCGCATTTTGACAAGAGAATGCAAAAATGACGGACCGGACTCGACATTTTTTCTTCAAACTGTGCTTAGTTATCAATGTGTTGAATTATAAAACTATTATTGCGCTTAAGCTTGCGCGATATCGCCTAATTTTAGCTGACTCGGACTACGGCCTCGTCGGCTAAGAATTAGGCGATATCACGCGCGCTTTCGCGCTATAATAGTTAAATAGTAGCAAGCGAAAGGATTAGGGATCGATGCGGGGTCGTGAACTTCTTTTTTTAGTAAAATACTTCAGTAAAATGGCAGCGATCGTTTACGAAAGGGAAACTAACGTCTCTCGTGAGAGGAGAACAACGAGAAATGACTCCTTTCAGGCACATCTCCAAGACTCGCGACATCCATTTAACCATTGTGCCTGCTACGCAGGCCAAGGAGGATCGACAGGACACTGAGTACAAGGCTGGGTGTACCCTATTGACTGATTCCTGGTTACGCTTGCCCCCTATGGTTATTCCAGGCAGCTTGTACTCTAACCTTATTTTTAATTTATTCGTTAAAATATATTTATAACATTTCTGTAAGGTAAGAGTACAAATAAAGGTTGTTGTTGTTGTTGTTGTTATTGTTATTTTTGACGCTCAGGTCAAACAAGCATCCTTTAACATACCTCATAAGTTCGGAGTAAAGTGCTGGAAAAGAACAATTCGGGCACATGGTCCAGTTCTCCTTTACCATGTGACGACCCTGGCAATGAAGAACACTCGGCAATCATTAAAAAAAATCAACACGGATATAAAGGGGTGAAATCAAAAGACAAACGCAAAAGACTTGTAAAGTTCCGACAGTAGCGACCCTCCGAAAGTAACGTCAAAACTTTGTGGCTGCTAATAAATCCCGTAAGTAGCGAGTCCCCCACCACCCTCCGCTAAATTAGCGACTTCCCAAAAGTAGCGAGCCCTCGAAAGTAGTGATCTCCCCGAAAGTAGGGAGCCCCCCGAAAGAAGCGACTCGCCGAAAGCAGCGAACTCCAAAAAGTAGCGTCTCCCCGAAAGTAGCGAGCCCCCCGGAAGTAGCGAACCCCTCCAACAGCCCAAATCAAATTAAATGCTGCTTTTGACAATACAATTAGTCATTCGGACTGGCAAAACATCTACTTGCTTCCAGGGTACGCTACCATTGACACCAGCACCAGAGTTTTTCAATACAAAATCTTGAACCGCATTCTGTACACAAATAAAATCCTTTTTAAAATGAAACTCGTTGCCTCTCCCATGTGTACATTCTGCCACGATCACGAAAAATCCCTTGCACATTTATTTTTTTACTGTAGCTATGCACAAGAATTTTGGCGATCGGTATCGGCTTGGCTAAACCAAAGTAATATAGAAGTAGAAAACATTGACCTCAAGGTAATCATATTCGGTTATTACAGCAATGCTCCAGACAACAGGCTACTAAACCATCTTATTATTATGGGAAAACAAATCATTTACTATTGTCGTTTCAAAAATATTAAACCAAGCCTGGCGTTACTCAAAGCCAAAATACAAAACACGCAACAAGTAGAATTATTTATAGCTAAAAAAATAACAAAGAGTTAGTTCATTATCAGAAATGGCAAAGCATTATACCTTTGTAATAAATTAAAATATAATTTCTTAGATCTTTATTCATCTACATAGTAGGCTCTTGTTATGGTATTGTATTGTAATGTAGGTTAGTGTAAGTACTTATATATATATATTTTTTTTTGTGTGTTGGTATGCATGTTAGTATTAGAATAATAGTGTTATATGTACTACACATTTGTGTAAATTATTTTGATAAGCAATAAAGTAATTAAAAAAAAAAAAAAAAGAATCCCCGGAAGTAGCAAGCAACCCGAAAATAGCGTCTCCCCGAAAGTAGCGAGCCCCCGAAAGAAGGGAGGCCCCCAAAGGAAACGAGGCCCCCAAAGGAAACGAGGCCCCCGAAAGTAGCGAATCCCCTGGAAGTACCGACTCCCCGAAAGTAGCTAACCCCCAAAAGTTGCGTCTCCCCGAAAGTAGCTAGTCCCCCGGAAGTAGCGACACCCCGAAAGTAGCGAGCCGCCCGGAACTAGCGACTCCCCGAAGGTAGCGTCTCCTCGAAAGAAGCAAGCCCCCCCCCCCCCCCCCCCCCGGAAGTAGCGACACCCCGAAAGTAGTGAGCCACCCGGAACTAGCGACTCCCCGAAAGTAGCGAGCCCGCCGAAAGTAGCGTCTCCTCGAAAGAAGCAAGCGCCCCGGAAGTAGCGAGCCCACCGAAAGTAGGGATTTCCCGAAAGTAACGAGACCAAGTTTTTTTTTTATTATACACGACACAATCTATGCGGAACCCACCCATGTGGCAGAAACATGAAACTGAACCGACGAATTTCGTCTCATTTTTCTTCAACAATTATTGTTGCGAATTTCTGTTTTTATTTCATTCGGAAAAAGAGCTCGCACCAGCTGTATTTAACGATTTTTGTTCCCCGAAAGTAACGACTCCCCGAAAGTAGCGATCCCCAAAGGCTGCTAATTCTGAAAGTAACGAGGGTCGTTACTTTCGGAATTTTACGGTACGCCAGCAAATCAGAGATTCAGTAGTACTTCGAAAAACCAAAACCTATATTTGCATTACCAGAAATTGAAAATTTTAAGTTCTGCCGTACTAAATAAATAAACATCTAATCAGATATTCATGGTTGGGGCTTCCGCTCAGACACTTATTATAAGAGCTTTAGTGCTATAAGGGAAGGTACCCGTATTTGAGCGGTATTTCATGACTTACCGTGATAATACAGTATGGAATTGTGTTTTTACATTCTGGACAGTCCAACTTGGTTTGAGGCACTTCATTGCTACAGTAAGGACATGGGTCTTGGGCTTCTTCTTCTTCTGTTTTATCGGGTTTCCTGAAATGAAAGCAGAACGAAGAGTAAAGCCATTACCAAGGAAAGCAGCAATACCATCTTTCCAAGCAGATTTAAGTATTGTTCCACAAAAGAACGATAGCAAACTTCATTGTTCTGCGGCATTAGCTCTTTCCCACATAGAATATCTTTGATTTCAAGAATAGAGGAGGAGCTGATGGTTAATAATTATATTTCATTATAAAAATAAAGAAAATCCATTTGCGTCAAATAAATTTTAGGGAATGTTCGTGCTTAACCAATCAGAATAGCAGAAGACATTAGTAATAATTTTGCTTCTTTGACGAAGTTCCCCAAATACAATATCTTTTAAAAATTGTATGTTGTGCGATTGGGTCTCAAATTACTTGAAACCTTAAAAAAATTAGACAAAATGCACCTTGAACCTTAACTTTTTAGCGGTTTTTGAGTCTAGGCCAATGAGATCACTAGTTGTAACAATGAAAAATCTTGACATTCCATCGTGTTTGACATTCCATTGCCGTTCAGCGCTATCCTTCTTATGCGGATCATTACTTAAAATCTCGGAATCTCGTACACGCGCAGCAGACACACGTTTATGTATAGGGCTCCTGCCACGCAGGCTAAGGACCTCTCGAATTTTCAAACTGTGGATATTCTTGTGTGATTTAAGTTATTTCCTACACGGGCTATCTCTAACTTGGTTATCTCAAATTCATCGCTATCTCAAACGAACTGCAGCAATTATGTTGACAACCACGTTTCCTGATTGAAAGACGCCTAATTTGCTTCAGATTCAACAAAATTACCTGACTATTTGCTCAATCTTCTTTTTGTACTTGAGGTCAATTTTCTGTCGATACTCGGGCCTCATCAACATGGCTGCATAGCTGAATGAAGAGTTCTTCAGTCCTGATCGATGGCACTCAATAACGGTGGACGTTAGAATGGGAACCACGTCTGTCGACCAATAAATAGACAAACACTTCTTAACATTCGTTTATCGATGTGAAGACGAAACACAATATTTTCCCACAGGTTATAGTTGATTTCTTGAAAATCGAGTCATGAAAGCTATATCAGACAGCCATTTGCGAACGCCGAGGTCAAAAGTAAAACAAGCTACAAGCAAGACCTTGGTACTGACATCAATTTACACTTTTAATAAGAGGATCGATTGAAATAGTAGTAACCAGATTCCAATTAGTTCAAGCTTGGAAAGTTGCGCCTTGTTGCTCGAGTGAAAACAGAATGCAACAAGCACATGGAACGCGAGCTAAACAAGATGGCAAAGTGCCACATGATTGGACAATAAATAATAGAGGGTCCCTAGGGTTCGGTTCACGCGAGGTCACATGAGAAGGTCACTGGACAAAGTACAAAGCTCAAACAAGAGTTGTTGATTAACTGAAATTTATTTCCGGTGTTCAATAAATTGTGATAACAATTTTCTTATCTAAAACACTTGGGAAAAGGAAGAGCACAAGGAAGAGTACTGGAATCTAATACAGACAATAACAAACCGAAATTCAAGAGAAAAATGACCAACATGACTCTCGTATAAAGAAGCATTGGGCAAGGCAAAACAATATTTTGTTTTATTATCTGCCGTAGGAGTGAGCTGAACTGGTTAATAGTTTGTATGTTTGTACTACGATTATCAGTTGAGCAAGGCACGAGCGAAGTTTGGTGACAAAGTTTTGCCGTTAAAACTACGTTGTTGTCAAAGGCAACTTGCTACGTTTCCAACGGTAACTTGTCTGTTGTGGACGTTATCAGTGACAAAACGCGCGAAAAAACGGATGACGTCCATGACAAGCAACAATACCGTTGGAAACGTAACAAGTTGCCCTTGACAACAACGTAGTTTTAACGGCAAAACTTTGTCACCAAACTTTGCTCGTGCCTTGCTCAACTGATAATCGTAGTATGTTGAAACCTGATAAATAATCTACTTACGAGCAGGGAACTTGCTGATGTTATTCGCTACTCTGATTAACATCCGGGCACCTTTCAAGTGGTCGCCGCGTTTCACATGCAGCTGAAACACGTACAAACAGGATTAACTGGAATTTTCCACACCAGAAAGTTTGGGGAGATTGAGCACCAGCTTTTGGCGGCGAGATTTCTGGGATCGTTTGGGTAACCAATATGAGTAATGATTGGTTAATGGTTGCCTTTCGAAACCATCAAAATATCGCAATGCAGAGTACCCAAACAATCCCAGAAAGCCTAGTGCCGACAGCTGGTGCGCAGTCTCCCGGAAATTTCTGGAGTGGCAAATTGCATGTAGTGCTGTGATGAAGAAGGGGCAAATGAGGTATCATGTACTCACCTCTTTTAGTTTATGCGTAATGTAAATGAGCAAAACAAATCGTGTGTGAAGACAGTCGCACTAACCTTAACTAAAATGTAGCTGTGAAGGATCATCAGATTCTGCAACATTTCCGTGGGAATCTTGATCTTGTGATCAGTCAACTCTAAAAGAACGTTAACATCAACATCAACATCAACATCAGCATCAGCATCAGCATAAGCATCAACATCAACGTCAACGTCAACATCAGCATTAACATCAACATCAACATCAGCATTAACATCAACATCAACGTCAAGATCAAGATCAACATCAACATCAGCATTAACATCAACATCAGCATCAACGTCAACGTCAACATCAACATCAGCATTAACATCAGCATCAACATCAACGTCAACATCAACATCAACATCAATATCAGCATCAACATCAACGTCAACATCAACATCAGCATTAACATCAACATCAGCATTAACATCAACATCAGCATCAACGTCAACGTCAACATCAACATCAGCATCAACATCAGCATCAACATCAACGTCAACATCAACATCAACATTAACATCAACATCAACATCAGCATCAACGTCAACGTCAACATCAACATCAGCATCAACATCAACATCAACATCAACATCAACATCAATATCAGCATCAACATCAACGTGAACATCAACATCAACCCAACGTCACAGGACCGGTTGGTAAATCGAGCGGCAAACACAAATAATTATATCAACAGATATGATGCAAGATTAAGCCAGTAACGAACACCCTGTACGATAAAGTAAACTAAACGAGGGTTCAAATCCTGACGGGGCATCAGTGCAGGTGGATATCTCAAATTTTCTGTTCTGTCACCAATGTAACCAGCTCTACAGGAAAGCGAGTTAATAGCACGGTTTTTCATTATTTCCAAAACAAATTGCACTACCAAAGTTCTGAAGTTGGTTCAACTTACTAACAATGGAACTTATTCTAAAGAAAAGCAGAACATAAATCATCCTTTCTTAGACAACTAGGCGCTAAACCTAACCGTGACTTCGGTAGGTGAGACTATCTTTTTCCAGCGCTTTGTACCGGCCGCATTTGTTTATTTTCTGATCTGTCAACTATTTGATTGCCCAGATGTGATTACTTTAGTCTTGGTTTCATGGTACTCATTAGAAAAACACCCTAAAAGAAAACAACAGAAAACAGCTGTAGGTTAACCAACCTCTGTACATGCTAAACAGAACATCATGTGCATTCCTGTAGTTCCCGGCATTTTGGTCTTCTCGCGCAATGATGATGGCGGTGCGCGCTGCCTCGCGGTATTGCTTTAACGCCATGTACAGTCGGAATAGGTATTTCGCTTCCTGAAATACAAAGAAAACATCTGTACTGCATTGTGATTGTAACAATGAACTGGAACGTTCAGGATTGGATACAGTAAAAACCCGCAAGTAAGAACCTAGATTTTAAAAACCTGTTAGGCTAAAATTTGCCAGTTTGACCCCCTCTATACAAGAACCCGTTAAGCCTAAAATTTGAAACAGGTTCTTATTTTCTAAAATCTATATTAAAAAAAATGTGTACAATACACTTGGGTCAATAAAAGTACATGTATATAATGTTATGTTCTGTGATCAGTGCTTCAATTTTTCTTATTATAGTCATTTTTACATGAATACTTATTTGGTATGCAGATTTTATATAAGGAATAGGCTGAATACCACTAAATTCTATTAGCTACAATGCATTTTTTTTCTTCAGAAAATAAGAACCTATTTAAGAACCTAAATAGCCTAAATTTGTGCTAATTACCATTTACGTAAGAACCTGTTTAGGCTAACTTGGAAAAATGCAGGTTCTTACTTGCGGGTTTTTACTGTAACATGTCATTCCATAGTTCAATGCTAGTTTACCTTGGGTATCCCGTCAGCCTCTCCCATGAGGAAGTCAATCAGTTGATGTGTAAGCACCTCATCCGCAGCTTGGCCAACCTGAAATATTCATGACAGCAGTCACAAATGAGACCTAATTGGAATGGGGGATACTTTGCTTAAACCTCAATGACGGGCTTACTGATCAAACAACCAAAAAGCCGTTGTCTCACTTTGTTTGTCTCCATCTGACCGACTGACCGACCAATTAACTGACTGATCTATTAATTGATTCAATTGATCTGACCAATTGTTTTGTTCTCCGCCATAGTCTCCTCACTCATTTCGCAAAGACAGACCTTCAAACAAACTTCTGGTATATTAAAATTAAAGGGGATCTTACTGTCTCGATGGCCAACTCGATGGATTCACCGTCTTCTCCAACAGGACATTTTAAGAAGTGTTTCAGGGCCTGTGTGAAACAAACGTTAGGCAAATTGTTCTTTGAGATAAAGCAAAACAACACTGCATAATATTGAACCTTACGACGAAACTTATTTGACATCGAAATGGTTTCACTGTTATCGTACCTTAGCATATTGAATGGACTTTAGGAAAAACTTCCCAGCCAACAAATGCTGCTTTTCATTTTCGAAATACATCGCAATACTGGCATAGTCATCTGCTACGGCATCGTCACCTGTTATTGAAAGCAATAAACAGTTTAACCCTGTCACTCCCAGAGTCAATTATGGAGACATGTAGCGTGGTTCTAACTTTTGAGTCTGTCGACGAAATCCTATGGTGTGACCATTCAAATGAAACCTCTTCAGCAGTACTTTTGCATGGTACCATTGGTTCTAACTTTTGAGTCCGTCGACGAAATCCTATGGTGTGACCATTCAAATGAAACCTCTTCAGCAGTACTTTTGCATGGTACCATTGGTTCTAACTTTTGAGTCTGTCGACGAAATCCTATGGTGTGACCATTCAAATGAAACCTCTTCAGCAGTACTTTTGCATGGTACCGTTTGTTTTTTAATATTTTACCAAATGAAATTTGGGATTTTTCTTGAATTTTGATGTTTGGCACTCTTGGGAGTTAAAGGGTTAAATGTCGCTTTAAAGGGGCTACGTCACTAGATTGCAGTATCACTTTGAAAAGCCAAAAGACATCTTCGTATTAAAGGAAACTTAAATAATAAAAATAATGGTGTTCATTACGTAATGAACCAAGGCCAAAATTAGAAGGATTTGTATGGAGTCATCAGAGCATAACGGTGCCAATATCTCAAACTCCAAATTGCAATAAGATGCTGATTTTTAGCAAGCGGGCATTTTTCGTCATGCCCTTTCTGAATATCTAATCAAATCCCATAATTTCACAAATTTTAGTTTTTGTGACGTCACACTTTAGTACTCTATTACTGCATTAGTACATTGAAACTGTCAGTCAACGAAACACACATGCGAAAAAAGATAACCGGGCTACTGCAGTTGCACTTACCAATTATTTCAGCGTATTGCTCCATCTGATTGTGAGTCTATCAAACAATGAAAAGAAAAACGTTTAGATTATCAAAAGCCAACTTTAATTAACTGGGCAAAGAATAGTAAAAGGATCTCTGTAGTTCAGTAAATAACTAAACCAAAACGTTAACTCCTGACGAATGGACATATGAATTTGAAGTTTGCAATTCTGCACCGCTGTCAATTGAAATAAAAATTCTTATGGGACCCTTATAGGATACCTGGGCGAGCTGAAACGCTTCATCGTTGCATTTTGACAGAACAAGGAACTGGATTGCAGACCCGAAGTCACCAAGTTTCTGAAAGAATCTGCAAAAATAACAATAGAGATCTGAACACTTAGATAGTTTAAACAGCAACGAAATCCAGCTATATTGGTGTGTTGGCTTGAAAACCAGGAAGAAGTGGAATGAACAGTGGCTTATTCTTTCTTTTTGACTAAAATAACCGCGTAATAAAAGCCTTAATATAGAGTTTAAGCAACCACGACAACGCCGGCAGTGAGAAAGGTACAAAACAGTAGGTTTAATGAGCGAAAACAATGCCTCTGCACGCTCGTTTTACATTTTGGTACATTTCTTTGCCGTTCCCTGCAAAACAACAACGTCAAATGATCAAATTATAGGTTTTGTGGAGAACGTGAACACACGACGGTCAGTTTTCCTTTCTCTATTTGAACTCGAAAGCCGCACTATCAATTCAGCTCCTGGACAATTCAGTCACATCATGAGACGAACTGGAACAATAGCAAAGTAATTTCAAAGAGCGCGAATTCTTTTTTTCAGCGACGTTTTCCTTGCCCCTGACGTCGTAGTTGCTAAAGCTCCCTAATGGATACCGGCAAAATGTAGAATCATTTCCAATAAATGAGTACTGAATATTCTATCAAGATCAGCTTCTGTATTGTTATATTGTCTTACCTTTATTATTTTCAATTACATTACTTTTCCCTGCCTCGAATAGCGCTTTTGCTAATTTGCAGGGCAACTGTATTTAAGTTTATATGTCTAATAAATTTTCGTTTGTTGTTGTTGTTAAAAAATGACTAGTCTTTATGTTTTACAGAAAACTAAGTTATGGACTATGGCCAGCTCTAGAGCTGTATAAAAGGCTAGTGCACCAACTACAATTTGCTTGTCTTTTGCCGGCGATGTTGCTTGTACAGTCAGCTTAGCTAAACACTGACCTTATGTTGAGCCGCATCATGTTCGGATTGATGTGTTATTGTTTTCTACATGTAGGCAGTTCAACGCGCTTGAAAGAGACACTTATTAAAGTACAAAAACAACAAAATCTGACCTTGCTACCATTTTAGCTCCCTCGACAGAATGCGTCTCCTTTACAATCCTCACGGCTTCTTCAGGGTTTTGTAAGTGATCAAGGTTAATTCTAACGAGATATCAAAAAGAAAAGATAGGCATTGTCACAGTTAACTCTAAAACAAGGGATACATGTGCCATAATAAACCAGTTGTCCGGGTACCATCGTGACAAAATAACACACAGAATCAGAGCTGGGACACCGGGACTTTTACTCGGCTATTTCAATTCTTGTCCCAGCTATTTCTTAGGAAAATGTGCTAAGATATTTGAATAAATAACTGCTAAAGTTGATGGTCTATCGATCTTTATTATGAGTGAAATAAAATTGTGCTTCGTTACTAATGCCTCTTTCATAGCAGTTAAAACAAAGACCCAAATTGGTCAGAAATGGCCAAAAACGTAAACTCTGGGCCTCAATATTTCAACACTTTTCTGGGGGAGGCCCCCCATATCCCACATTGGGAGGAGGGCGTCCCCCCTCCCACAACTTCCCCGAATTGGGACTGCGTGCCAAAAAATGGTCCCTGTTATTCACAATTTTGTCCGTTATTGCAAACCTTAACAAAACCCCTGACAGAATGCACGATCAATGCCACAAACCGTTGAATTGCCGAATATGGGCTTCCAGACCTTGAGACTTATAAACAGGGTAAACGGCAAACTGAACAGAGACCGAAGCAAAATAGAAAAGGACAGAAACTGAGACAGAAGCAAATAAAATAAAAAGGGCAATTGAAACTCCCATGAGCCGACAACCTCGGGAAGCAGAAAGTGTCCGTAACTTGAGCTGGCCGCTTAAGGAAACGATTCTCGTAAGAAGAGAATTCAAACGAGGTTTAGTCAAGGCGGCTTAAGTAGAGCTGTCCGCTAATGAGAGTATCCGCTCAGAGAACTTTGACTGTAAAATATGACAGTGCAAACAAAACTAAAAGTAAAGCAAATTAAGATGTGATTATTTTGTTTCGCTTCTGCCTCGTATTCAGTTTACCGTAAAGATCAGTTTACCGTTTTCAGCTTACGACAAAACAAGTCAATCAAAAGCTCACCTGATGACGCTGTCATAATCTTTAGCTGCCTCGTAAGCTGCAGCGGCGTCCTTGTATTTCCCGTCAGCCTCCTTGGCCTTAGCGTACTGTGCATGGAGCTTGGGTGAGGTCACGTGAGCAAGTAACTCTCCGACCTTGGCCCTGCAAAGAGCAAAGTGGTAAATATTAGCTATGTAAGCCGATGTGTGTCAAGAATGCAGCTCGTCCTTATCTCTCGTATTTACAATCAATCAGTCCTTATATACAATGCGTCAAGGGACGCATAAGGCAGCTAAAAATTATCACCACCGAGATTCGAACTCACGATCGCTGGTTCCAGTAGGATAGCGCATTACCGTTGTGCTCTACCTGAGCAGACGAAATATTGGTCGTTCAAAATAAATACGGCCAAGTTTTTAAACAACACTGACTAAAGCACGCTTCCTATGATTTGAACTGTTTCTTGTTTACCTTATGGGTAATTCTTGGAATAAGTTATGCCTCTGATAACGCGCGCGTTTAATACAAAAGAACATCGATAAAGGGGTTAGTTTGTGAAGAAACTGTGGTGCTGTATCGGCAGGGAAGGGAAACGCTATACTTTGGTATCAACTGAGCTGATTGGTTCTGATGATGGACCAACGCTCGAAATGTCAGCTATTTTAAAATATGTTTCGAAGTGCTTAATTTACTTAGTCAACTTTACAGTTAGCAGATACAAAGAAGCAACCTAAACTACGACAAGGTAAAGCAAACGACTGCTTGAATCTGACATAATATTCATATTGCTGACTGATATCCACTCTAAAACTCTTGTCTACAAAATACATGTTCTTACCAGTTTTTAGTCTTGATGTACACAGCAGCCGCTTTTTCCCAGTACTGTCCCTTCTCAAACAACAAAGCAGACTCAGAATATTGCTGGAAAAAAAAAGAATCGCATTCAGTAAAGCCCAAAGCTACGTAGCCTGAGGTCTTCAGTTACTCCACAACGGCTACGCTCACACAGTTTTTCTTTTTTTTTTCACCTTTACAGGTAGGTGGCCATTTTTGCGAGAGGTTTTTGGCGGTTACCAATCACACGCGACCCACTACACTTGAATTCCGCCAGGATTTCAAGACACCAGGGCCAAAAGATCTTCAATTTTACCCGCTTAGAGAAGATCAAAGTTGATTTCAAAGTTAGTTTAAACTAAAGGAAAAGATATCGTTTACATATATTGCTTGTAAAAACGATACGCTTAAGTTTCACTACACGTTATAATTAACAAACTCATTGATCCATAAAGCGGATGATACAGCAGTTACAAGGAGCTCTATCTTTTATTCATGTTGAATGAAATTTTCATCTCAAAACTTTAACTGGCGTGGAATTCTTTGTTGGCCGGGTAACATGGCCGTGTTAGAGAGATGCCTTTAGTGGTGATTTGACTGTTAGTAGTTATCAAACAGTCAATAGGGGAATCTTTGTTTACCATTTTTGCCATATTAGCATATGCGCCTCGTTCTCTAACCTACATTCAAAAAAATCAACTCTGAATATTGAAAGGGAATAGCATTTGATAGTAATTTGCTGATGGTTTTAAAATTTTCATTTTTTTTAATTTGTTAATATTTTATCATGTAATTTTTATCTTGTAAATTTTTATCTTGTCAATATAGATTTTTAGTAAGTTAAACGAAAATTATGTAATGCGCGTGTGAACATATCCACATGTAACATGCGCAATGTAAATTGGTCTTATTATTATTATTTATTATTATTATAGCACAATTGGCTTTCTCTGAAAATTTGAGCCCGATATGCTAGATACACTTCATGCATTAATGCACTGTATTCATGCATATTAAGTAATGATCCGCATAAGAAGGATAGCGCCAACGGCAATGGTATGTCAAACACGATGGAATGTCAAGATTTTTCATTGTTAAAACTAGTGATCTCATTGGCCTAGACTCAAAAACCGCTAAAAAGTTAAGGTTCAAGGTGCATTTTGTCTAATTTTTTTAAGGTTTCAAGTAATTTGAGACCCAATCGCACAACATACAATTTTTAAAAGAAATTGTATTTGGGGAACTTCATCAAAGAAGCAAAATTATTAGCTATTGTCTTCTGCTATTCTGATTGGTTAAGCACGAACATTCCCTAAAATTTATTTGACGCAAATGGATTTTCTTTATTTTTATAATGAAATATAATTATTAACCATCAGCTCCTCCTCTATTCTTGAAATCAAAGATATTCTATGTGGGAAAGAGCTAATGCCGCAGAACAATGGAGTTTGCTATCGTTCTTTTGTGGAACAATACTTAAAAACTCAAAATATTACAAAGAATGTATGGCTCATTAGCGCTTTTGCCACCCAACAGTTTTGCAGTTTTTGATAGCAGATATTTCTTTAAATATTGCACGAAAAAAGCTGAAAATTGCATGGATTACGAAGTTTGACAAGTTCTTTCAACTTTTGAAGTCAATTCGTATTTAGCATGATGCCTTCTCTATGCAGATTCGTATGCTAATGAAGCAAAATGTAAACAATGACGTCAGCAAAGATTCCCCTATAGACAGAGCTTGAAAGCCAATTTACCTTCATAGACTCCAGAATAGTAGCACACTCTTTCTTCAGCTGTCTACTGGGACTCTTAGCAGCGTAGTTAACACCTCTGAAAGGACAAAAGCAGATACAGTTCAACTTCGTTAAAGGGGCCATGTCACCATTTGTAGTGTTACTTAAAAAAGCCAAAGACATCTTTATATCAGTGAAAACTCAACAATAATGGTCCAGTTTTGTTTAAAGTTATTCTACTAGTGCTATAAGAGTAAAAATAAGTATCTTGGGCTGCAGATGGACAGGATGGAAGTGGATTGCATCTTGAAAAAATTGGGCTGTTTTCAAGTTTATCGCTTGTGTCTTGGAAAACTAGCTAAAACTCTGATTATGATTTATTTTCTCTTAGAAATTTCACTCGATACCTTCCTCTTGGTGTCCTATTAGCATTTTGTGTACGACAAAGGTACTTAGTTTTAATTTGGGGCAGTTTTGACCCCAGAACCGCAAGATCACCATGACATAGCTGCTCCTTTAACACGGACACTGAAAATGGCTTTCTCGAGTGTCTGTATCGTGGAGATGCTCGCACCCGGCATACGTTTCTTGGTGCCTGATTGCATTATTTTCTTCTTATTCTTTGGTTGTTCTTTGGAAGCGATAGACATGCAGTTGGACATTGCTTAGGATAACTTTTTTCTCTAAATTTAGTCATATTTAGTGAATCCAATACGCAACAATAAATATACTAGAAAGACAAACAACAAAAAATAATCAAATAATTGTCAGAAATGGAAGATGCATGCACGTTTAGTATTTATTTCTTCGAGATGAAATTCAGATCAAAATGCGCTCAAAATGTTTAAATTTAAACTACGTTTCATTTGTGACAAACCTTCTAACATCTCCAACCCTGATCGCCATCCTTGCCATTCCACCTACACACAGCTCGTCATGTTCACGTTTCTACAGAAATAGATAGTTAAACCTTTCAGTCTTGAATTCTTGTAAATGACAGCCATGCAATAGGCCTTATACATGATGACGTCGCCAGCTCAAAATTGACCACCAAGCTTCGTTTGTACGACGTTCCTTGCAAACCTGTGATAAGTTCTCGTTGTTTTTGAGCGGGTATTCTTTTCAAATTTGCTCGTTTGAGAATACATTGATGAGATTGTCACGGGTTTACACTTCGAAAGCGAGGTTTGGAGGTGAAATTAGCTAGTCTGACGTAAAAATACATAAGGACTATTGGTTTTGGTCTAAGCACAGCTAACCCAAGCTCCTTGTGCGAAAGACCGTATTGCGTAAGAGCGTAATGTAATATAGGATTCCGAATTTCTAATAACTGAAAATATAACTTTTATTTGCACTTTTACTGAGTCCTCTCTAATTCATAGAGAGGGCTACAGTGAATATGAAACTCGCTGAAAATTGCTCCGAAACGGCCTAAAATAGAAGTTTATATAGAGGATATCAGATGGCCGCGAGTGGATACGAATTTTACTCCGAGTGTTAATAATATCTTAGCAACACGAGAAGATAAAATTCGTATCCACAAGAGGACATGTAATATTCTGCTTATTATATAGATATCGATGAAATATCAAGAGAAAAGGCACTTTCACCGCTTCAATTTAATTGCAGTATTTTAATCACAGTTTATAGTTAATAGACAAATTCGGCTAACGCATTGTTGTACCCAATTCAAACCTTTTGGGATTAGAACTCTTTGTTCGTAATATCTCCATATCAATGAAGCATTGACATGGAAATTATATGGAAATACTGTGAACAAAGGATGTTATTCCCAGAAGGTTTGAATTGGGTACAACAATGCGTTAGCCGAATTTGTCTATGCACTGATCTAAAAAGTGGCGTTTCTCCTCCTTTAAACTTTTAAATCTCATTAAAGATAGTCAATTTTTGACTAAATAACATTTGAAATCGGATTCATATAATACTGAATACAAAATATAACAGTACAAACTTTTCTTTTAGGGAGAAATTGCATCATTCGCCGGAGTCAGTCACTTTTGCACGTGTGTTTAAGAGTTTAATTAGCAAAACAACGCTTTTGCACGTGCGTTAAAGAGTAGGAAAACAACAATTTTGCACGTGCATTTAAATAGTTTAATTAGCAAAAGCACATTTTGTACGTGCATCGATATCTTCAAATGTGAAAGATGAAATTTAATAGATTCTTCACTGTAAGCAGTAAAGAGATCACATTTTATAGAAAATAGAGAAGTTATAGTATTTCATCGATATCTATAGAATAATGAGCAGTACTCTCTTACATATTACATTTTACTTATTATAAAACATGCAATTCCCTCAACACACCTCTGGCAGCTTGGTTACTCCCTTTTCGTAATGAAGAAGTGCATTGCTGTAATCTCCACTGTAAAGAAAAACAAAATAACTCCTTAGGTCAAGTTCATAATGATAATAATAATACTTAACTGCAGGCATGCTAAACGAATGTACTCAAAACGACAACTAATAGTAATATTAATTTATTATAGTTTTCTTCATTTAATATAGTTACAGAAAACTGAACTATAAATTATCTCTGCTGTGACTCCGATCAGTTCTTGTTTCATTCACAGAAATCGTAAACCGTGCTTTGTTTCCCTGCTTATTTCACGTGTCTCCTTTATTTTTCATAAACGTATTTTACTCTTACGTGAACTCGAGCTGCTGTGCATATTCTCTTGAAATGTAAGGGATCTGTTCAGGTGCTAAACTCTTGGCCAGTTCAAGAGCCTGGTCCCAGTGCAGGAGATCACGCCTCATCTAAAACATGAATACAACAAAGAAATTAAAAAGAAGTAAAAAAAAAGTAGACTCAGAACAAGGATGGATAAAGAGCAGCTGGCATAGACTTCATTTTCTCTCAGTGCAAACAATTGGTTCTATAACTGTCCATAGATTTTTTTCCATTTTTGTAGGAAAAAAGTAAATAAAGCACAATCAAATATTCTTTCGACAGGCAGTTCAAATCCCTTTTCAAGAGTTGATTAAATACGTCTTGTTTGGTCAGTTATTGCCAAGCGACACAACACCAACAGGTGGCTTTATGTTGACGTAATGATTTCAAGCGCTCAAACTCGATCAACTCTTAGTTTTACTTGTGTTGTTGTGTTATAATTTTAAAGCAAACTCATTACATTTGTAAATACTTGTTAGGTGATAACAGATTAGTGACCAACATGTTAACATTTTGGAACTGATTTGAAACTGTACAACGATCGAAAAAAAGATGCTTCTAAACATATTTAAACCAGTTCCTACATTACATAAAATTGGTATTTACCTCGAGGGCAGCTAAGGGATAAGTAGAACCAAGAAACAGATCCTAATAGAACGGAAATAAAGAAAATGTCAAGAAGTTCTTGGCCATCAAACACAACACTACAAAGACACGCACAACAAAAAAATCAAGAGTTTCTTCTCCACATACCTGAGCGGTATTGTATTCTTCAAGAAACATGGCAACATATCCTGCGAGAAGACTTTTGTCTTCTGTTCCCTAAGGACAGAACAAAATCAATGATCACCATTTATTCATTCGGCGATATACTGATTCGGGCCTGGATCTTTTCATCTCTTGTTAGTTATCTTGTGGACACATGAGGTTTGGTAATGACGTCAAAACCCCGGGGTATCTCATGGAGCAAAGTTGAACGAAAAAGAAATTGAACGACTGGGGTTCCATTTGGTTTTTCTCGTGAGTTCGATTATGTTCCATTACAGAACGAACGATTGGTGTTCGAATCGGGCACGCGATAACGAGCTAAATTTGGATTAAAGATATATAGAAAATGAATCTCTCCCTCAGAGAAGAACTAAAATGGAAACCACAAGGGTATCTATATAATTGAGGTGTCGTAATTAAAGGAGAGATTGCATGAATTTTAGTCTTTCCGGTTCCATGTTATTTGATGGGAGCAAAGAGGAGTTTCTATTGTCAATCTGCTCCGTGCGTCTTGAGACGTTCGACCATAACACAACGAAGTAATCACAACAAGAAGCAAGAACATGCAAACAGGTCTATGGGGTGGATGTTGTCGTTGTTTTTTTTTTTTTTTTTTTTTTTTAAAAACCTTCGCATGTTGATTTATAAGGGGACGTTTCGAAATATTTCGCTACGTTCATTCAATACCTGGATGCTTTCCAATGACTGCACCATTGCCACATCTCCCATCTTACGGTACACTCTGATTGCTGTAGGTATAAAGAGATACTGTCATCTGAACAGCACATTACCGGTTAGCGCTTTACCCCTTCCCTTGCAGAGTCAAGCATTGCTTCACGTCATGTGGTCCAAACGGAGTCGAAAGTCATTGCATGTTTCCCTTTTTCGACAACTTGTGACTCTGTCTCCGTTCTTGGCTTGCACTAACGTCATATCATGTCATATCAAAATTCAGAAGCATTAAAGATTTCGATTCCAAAATGTTTATGGAATTGAAGAGAGTTTAAAACTACACATCTTGGCCAAATTTTGAAGTGCCAAAGCATTTCGTTCAAGAGTTATAGGCGAACGAGTATTGGACATTTTTAGTAAAATGTATGGAGCGGCCATCTTGGCCATGGTGTACCACTTTAGTACACCAACATGGCGGCAAAAACTTCAAAGTCATAATTACGCAAAAAATCTCATCACAAAAGATTTGGATAATGCAAAAACAACTTTCAACTGTTTCAATTTTGTTTATTTTCTCGGCTTATCTGAAATAGCGTGACGAATCGCGTGACACATTTAAAACCTATACAAATCGGAAGAAAACATCGTTATTAAAACCTGAAACTTTTTGTGAAGGATTGTAACACTGGTATCTACATACCATGTTAGAAACAGCTTTGTAGGATGTAAAGTTTAGATTTTTGAATTTTTATGACGCCAAGAGTAGATAAACGTTCAATTATAGTCACTTACCCAGTTCAATGTCCAAGTGATAAACAGCCTTTTTACCGAGCTCAATCCAAGCATCTTTGGAGTCAAGAATTCGAGCCAAAGCCCAGGCTTCCTTAAATCTAAATCACAGGAATCACAAGTTACGTCGATGAATTTTAACCATGCGAACTTTATAACATGATTGTGTATGCTACAATCGTGCTACAGAGGTACAATCCAGTTGTTATTTATTTGATTTTGGGGTGATGGTAACTGTAGGAATTGAACCATGCATTACAGCCAGATGGTTTGTGAAAATGGCGAGCCTCCAAAAATTTATTTATATAATTGCGTGCATCATCATGGAAAAAAAACGTACCTTTTTAATGCCAAGCATTGATTAAAAGAGGTCTGAAGCTGAGGAAAGATTTAGAAGAACCAATAGTATTGCATTAATAATTACATTAACAAACTGTCAGTGTCAGCTCAGTTTTGAGCAGTAGAGCCTCCATCTAGAGTGACGTTTTTTTAAAAAGGCCACTTCGAAAAATACCATAATACTCTTTAAAGTGCAAGTTTGGGTCGTGCTTGATGTAAGCCTAATTTTTCCAAATGCTATGCTTCAACTTCTTGGCAATTTGCAGACCGTGCGGCACATTTGTATACGAACACACAATGCTATCTACATTTACTCTGAATTCCATTGTGCCATTCTAACAAAGGAGACTGGAATAATTATACCCCGGTGAGGCTGAGATTATTATGGTATTTTTTGAAATAGGCTATACCATACTTGAGGAATATAAAAATAGCATTTAAAGGCATTTTTATTTTGACATGATGGTTAACTTACATCCGACTGTGGAAGATCCTGAGGCTTCTCGTGAAAGAGGTGCGTGGTAAGGCTCAGTTTGGAAGTCTACGAAGAACACATATACCATTCATAACTAGCAATTAAGGTTGGGCACATTCCAACAACAATCTCGATAGCAAGTTCACTTCACCAAAGAATTATATACTACCTTTTATTGTAAGTCATTATAGGGTTTCTCTATAAGGTGAAAACGTTCATAAACTTCACAAAATCACAATGAAAAGTGGTGATGGCAAAGGATAAATTTAAATAGACTCTACTAACAAAAGCAAAATAAGCTGTTCCACCAAATAGACCATTTCACATTTTCTATTTAGTAACCTGGTCTTTGTGTGGAAATGAGACTGAAGTTGACCTTGTTTTGATAGAAACGTTTCTTCTTTTCAGATGTAAATCATGTTGTTCTTATGCTAACTAACATGATTTACATATGAAAAGCAAGAAGGTTTGTATCAAAACAAAGTCAACTCCAGCCTCACTTTCACACAAAGGCCAGGGTACTAAACACAAAACTGTGAAATGATCTATTGGTGCATCACTGGTGGAGAACTGATTACCCACAATTACACGTTTTGTCAAAAACATTTCTGGTATGTAATCGTCAGTCACGTGTTTCTTACCTTGCCACTCTGTGTTTGACATGTAATTTCACCACCATACAACATCAGAGGTTTTTGAGCATATGGTAACTTGGTAGAGCCGGCCAATATGCACTGAGGCCCTGAAAGATAAACAAAGTAAAACATTTGATCCAAAGTTCTCAAAGTCCCCAAGCATAGAGTGTTAACAAGTAATAAACGGTTTTGTAAAACAAACAGCGTGGGCAACATTTTTTAAGTTGAGTGTCGTAAAACCAAAACCAAAGTAATCACTCTGGCCAATCACAACAGACGCAGACAATCCAATGAACCAATCAGAACTCGAAGGAAATACAGTAGCCGGCGCCAAGCGCGGGAAAACGCATTCGAGTAAGTAGCAAAAACCGGTCTAATAAAGAAACAAAACAAACAAATCTGGTGCCACTTCCTCCATTGCAGCAAGTAGCTGAATTACGGAGGACCAGAGAGGTGAGATCGGACGTCAGCATATCTCACCCTACCCACCCAAACCAATGACGGCACAGTCAGATAGGCCATGACATCGGGAACTCCGTGCCCCACGCTTATCGAACAGTGTCATGGGTTCTTTTACGTCCCCTTCAGTTGACAAGGAAGGATGAAGGAGACAAGACCAACGGCTTAACGTCACCGCCCAATGACGCGATCATCTGGACTGAGACAAGGTGTTAATCACAACCAGCATGGTCTTATCAGTTATTTTAAAGACCCTGGTTAGTGGCCCGACCGATGTTTGAACCCGCTCAGCAGACCGGCGCTCTATCAACTAAGCTAACCAGGCGGCGGTTGTGTTTTTACCGGGAAAATATTGTTTGAGTTCTGTTTTTGCAAGTTTATAAGCATTCATATTAGACCAGTTCAGCTATAGAGTTACAGACTGGCCAAATTAAAGAAATTATATCAAAATCTATGGTAATAAAGACTGGCTTGCTAAGCCACCGTCCAGGCGTCACACATGATTTTCTTTCTTCAAGGCTTGATTAACGATGAGTTTGAAAAATATACTGGTATTACATCAGTCGTACACACGTTTTGGTATACAGCGATTTTCAATTGAGTGTTGGGAAAACAAAACCAAAATAATCACTCTGGCCAATCACAACGAAGACAGACAATCCAATGAACCAATCAGATCTTGAAGCAAATACATGTAGCCGCCGCCAAGCGCGGGAAAATGCGTGTGAGTAAGTCACAACTGGTTTTGGTTTTACTTCTGATTGGGTGAGAAAGTGGCGCGTGATGTTTCAGCCAATCACAAAGCGTTGTAATGCGAATCCATACTGATTGCAAAATAACTTTCGATACTCAATCGAAAACCACTGTAGTGTGCACACAGTCAAAAACGGATTTCTCACCGATAACTGTGTCTCTGTAAAATATGTAAGTATACACCTTGTCTTCATCATAGCCACAAAACAAGTCCTACAAGAACAAATACAATGGCAATTATATGTTATTTCAATGACTAGCTAATTAAAATCATGAAAATCTGTACGTTAAAGTTTAAGAAATTCTAAACGTACCTTATCCAAAGGCCAGTTTTCCCAAACAATGCCTCTGATATTAGGAGAGAAATTTGGGATCTCAAACGTAGCATCATTGACCTTCAAAAAGACAACGAATAATTGAGCTGGTTTAAAACATATCAAACAAGGAAACCTAAAAACACAAGTTAATGCTGTGTTGGTTGGCTGTTATTTGTTGTTGTTGTTTATTATTTTTTATGCATCTTTCTTTGATCAAAGGTTCCTTCAATGGTTGGTCCTTTTGCGTTTTTTGGTATAAAGAGTTGTTTATTTAAGCGTGTAACGTCTATGTTTTGTTTTTGCTGTTGTCATTAAATCTAATATCTTCTAAACAGGCAAATTCACGTCCTGTAAACAATGTTGACATACTTACAGGGTTGTAAACAAACCCGTCTGTTTTTTCATCAATAAACACAAGGTGAGTCCCACTGACATCTGGAAAAATCTTTTTTATACCTTGAAATAAAAACAAGATCTTAAATTATTCAGTTACCAACACCTTACTCAAATACACACACTGGCGTCTGACGCACACAGACACATCTGCAATAATTATTATGAGTTGATTTTACTAAGTTTGAGCAAGTAAAATTCAGTATCTTGGATGTGTAATTCCTTAGTAAGTGTGAACTACATGTATTACTACGAGTAGTAAATCGTTCACATTCAATTTAATTGATGTATATAAATGGGAGGCATAGTCTGCAGTGATGGAGGAGCAAACGCAGACATCTGAAGCATAAGATTGGCACGGCAAGAGGAGCCTTCACGAAACTCCGGCCTGTGTGGAGGAGCCGTAAGTACATCAGAAGCACAAATATTAGGGTCTACCAAGCTTGTGTACTATCCGTACTACTCTATGGAGCAGAATGTTGGACGGTAACTGTGCATGACCTGAAAAAGCTACAAAGCTTTCATATACCATGTCTTAGAAAACTCTTGCGTATCTTTTGGCTAACAAATATTTCTAACAGTGGGCTCTTTAAACTGACGGAGTACAAATTCGTCCCCTGACGAGAAGAAGATGGCGTCGGATTGGTAAAATGCTCCGTAGAGTAGCTACTAACATCTCCAAGAAAAGAAAAAGGAACAGAGGCCGTCCCTAGTCCACCTTGGGAAGGACTGCAGAGGCAGAACTCCGGGCTAAAAGTTACCTTGACTGGGAGCCGACTTCACAGCTTGCTAATGAAGCATAGAATGAATAATGCAAAATTAACTAATCTGAAATATCTAAGTTGCGAGGTTTACCAGAAGCTCCTGGGTTTACTAATTTCTATATTGTTTGACTGGTACATGTATAAACAAACGGCAGTCAAAGTTGTCGTGCAGCTACAAGTTAGTACAACAAGAACATCTTCTCACCTACTACATGTCTGAATTCATTCACAAATTGCCAGTCCTCGATGAAGAAATAGAATAGGCTTCCGTTCTGTGAAAAAAACGGAAACAAATAAAGTTTCAAATATAACACAATAAATATAATTGCAAATTAAACAAAATGAATTGCAGACCAGTAATGTTGGTATTTTTAGATAAGCATAACCGAGAGGTTGATTACTAGGTTACAACTCCAGCTCCATGTAGCTGTCAAAGAGTAGAGCATGGAGCCAGCTTGTTCAAATGGACTGATAATTTGGCGACTTTTCTACCAAATTGCTAGAAATCAATCATACCGATCCAGCATCTTGAGAAAAGCATACATGTACACTGTAAAAAGCTACTTACATCTGTGCCATATATTAAGAAATCTGATGTCAATGCACAGCATGTGATTTTTCCTTGGTTACTTTTATCTGGAAAAAGCCTTGTCTCTCTTTCATCCGATGCATCCAGCACCTCACCTTCGATCTATATGAAGATAAAAACAAGAACCTCTTTCAGCCATCTGTTTCTGGCATTCGAGAGTGGTTGCTTACCCTTTTAAGGTCTGAACGCATGATGCAACATGGCGCACAACATTGCACGCAACTTAAAAACTGAACCATTTTCCACCACCGAATTTGCTGCATGCAACAGCGTAGTAGAACTGCCGTGTGCAATATTCCTGCAATATTGCGTACAACAAACACGCCGTGTGTTCGCGAACCATCTGTGTCATTGTTCAATATCCATCCTTGTGTTAGTAAACAGTCGCATCACCTTTGTTGTTGCACATAATGTTGCCTTGTTTTTGCCCGTCCCCACCCATTCGTTTTGGTTTGAAAACCCCAATTTTTTTGTTTTGTTTTTGCCTTCAGTCCACACGAATGCAATGAAAACGGTCACAGGAAACACAATTTTTTCGTTACATCATCGTTTTCGAAAGTTCCATTTTTAGGTGCCCACACTAGAACATGGCGTTTGTGAAAAAATGAAAATTTCCACTTTGAACAGCGTTTTAAGAACGTTGCGTTTTCGGTGACCGTTTTCTTTGGATACGTAAGAACGGAGCCTCACAGTCAAAGTGTGTGGTTCTACGTGTAAACCTAGAAGTGAACAACCTCGTCACCAGGGCCTTCTCCGATTTCAGAATTGCGGGTCTGGCGTAGAAACCCTGGACAAGGATGTCAAAATATTCCACGAATCGTAAAGTATTTGTTTTGCTGCAAAATGGAACTCTGTTTCAAGCAGAACAAAGACATTTCATCATGACTCCACGATTCTTGGAGTATTTTGGCAGCTTTTTTCAGGGGTATCTCTGGCGATGAGGTTGAGATCACTGGAAGCACTGTGTTGTGTACTGACCAAATGAAGTTGGACTTTGCCCTCAAACAAGACAGCAGCATAATCAGCATTCAGATGGATGGCACTCACAGTACCCAGGTATTCCCTGTCTTTCAACTGCTCAGGTCCTGATGTAAATCAAGTACACAAAACATTTCTCATGAAAAGACAAGAGCTAAATTGTAATCTACTAATTAATGCGCATACGTGTATAAAGAAAGCGCTTAAGGTGGCTTCATATAGTGCGCCGGGTTGTTCAAAGAACGATTACGCTAACCCAGGATTAGCGTCAATTTAGAATCCAGTTAAACAACTCAACAATTGAAAATTTCCCAAAGTTTTCTGCCCTTCAGTTTTGACTTACACTTGTCCTCACTACCATCTATAAATGACCTTTAGAAAACATTTTTAAACAGAGAAATGGAATCCTCGGTTAACTTTTAATCCGAATTTATAGCGTTAATCGGTTTTCGAACTGGGCCAGTCTTCCAAATAAAATATACACGATCTTATTGTTGTTTTTCGAGAGTTTTGTTTCGCGTCACTAGGCACAATATACACATACACGTGGCTTAGGCTTTCTCATTTACAAAGGAGTCTAATTTGGCAGTCTTGTCTCGTCACCATGGCAACCAATGCTTGAGTTTTTGGGAGCGCAATAAACGTTTTTACAATAACTGAAGTTATTCTCGCATGCTGATTGGTCAATTTTTATCAACAAGAGTACAGACACATAAAATTTTATGCAAGATGTCATCCTGTCAATTTTTTAGCCAATGAAATTTCTTTATTGTTATCAGTTAGCCAATGAGAAAAGCGAGAAAACTTATTGACAATGATTGCGTCAATTTGAATAAAACTCAGCAATTTTTCATGTTTACCTTGCGTTCACTCTTCATTTCATCCGGTTTTTTACGATTTTGGCGTTTTTGTTATTGTAAAAAACAAATTGACGTCACTTTTTATGCGTCTGTCCTCTTATTGATGATAAAATTCGTCATAACAAAATTCGTCAGCACTTTGACACTGTTATGACGAATTTTATCGTCAATTAGAGGACAGACGCATAAAAAACTGACGTCAGTTTGTTAATTTAGTTACCGTAAAACCCCATGCCTCGCGCGCCAGAAAACTATGTGAAGCCATCTTAAAGGGACAGTGCCGGCTGAAATATCGTATTTTCATGATTATAGAGTGTTTTCGCGTACGTCATATCATAATTCAGAAGCATTAAACAACAGTTTTCGATTCCAAAATGTTTATGGAATTGTAGAGAGTTTAAAACTACACATCTGGGCCAAATTTTGAAGCGCAAAAGCATTTCATTCAAGAGTTATAGGCGAACAAGTATCAGACATTTTTAGTAAGAAATGTGTGGAGCGACCATCTTGGTGCACCACTTATGGACACCAACATAGCGGCCAAAAATTTAAAGTCTTGATTACACCAAAAATCTCATCACAAAATGTTCTATTCACTGTAAGTGTCATTAAATCATCTTATAAGCATCCATAATTTCAACTGGTTCAGTTTTGTTTATTTTCACGGCTTATCTAAAATAGCGTGACGAATTGCGTGACACGTTTAAAACCTTTATAAATTGGAAGCAAAACATCGTTAAAACCTGAAACTTTTTGTGAAAGATTATAATCCTGGTACCTTTTTATCAAATTTAGATGCATATTTGGTGGCATTTGGCGATAAAACATGGAAATTAAGTAAACACAATTTCGTTATTTCAGCGGAAGAGTGTCCCTTTAATTTGACTCAAATAAATTATTTGCCATAATGACTGTTTTAACCTTGAAGATTGAAAGGAGATTTGGACAGGGTTCGTACTTTTACGCTTCTCACAAACAATTTTTCTGGACTATTTTTAAAAAAGAAAAGAGCTAAATCGTAAGTTTACTTATGCGCAATTTTTATTGCCATCACATTTACACCAATGATTGTACATCCTATTCGACTGTGACGTCATTTTAGCTTATAAGGGAAAGAGAACACGTAAAATACCCGTATTACACAGTAGATTGCCGTATAACACCTTAGCAAAATAGTTGAACAAAAAAGTTCAAAAAAACTGCGTGGCACTTGTGACAATAAATAATGGAAAATGTTACTGAATGTAGAAAAGTGCCGAAAATTTGAAAGTTTTCAGACGTTTTGGTCTTAGCCCTTTTTCAGTGAAATGTCAATTTTAAACGGTTTAAAACAAAGATGGCGCAAGTTTCGCGCAACGATACGCATGCACCACTCGCCCTAGACTACACGGTTTGGTTTTCATCTTGGAAAGAAGTTCGTTTTCAGGTTACATGATACCAGAATGAAATGTCATACCTGAACGAGAATTTCATTCGGATTAAAAACCGAAGTGAACTCATTCTGGAATGACCTGTACGGGGACAAAATTTCGTCTCGGTATCATGTAAACAGATACAGAGAAATATATGGAGATGGAATGAACTCGTTCCTGAATGAAAGTCATTCCAGTATCATGTGAATAGCCCCTAAAACCACAATAGATACAACACTAAATGTTTCTTCTCGTCAATTGCTTGCTTCAAATTCGATTATTAAATGAAAAAAAAATGGGAGTGTACACTGTCAAAATAACTCTTCACCACTAACCTTTGTCAGCTAAAGAATAAAACCATGCACGGTTATTCATGCCCGCAGCAAGGTGGTATGGCCCGAGAGCTACAAAGCTTGGCTCAACTATGATGTCAACACTTAGGGGTCGTTCCTTCACAAAACAGAAAAGGACTGTTTGAAAAGTACATAATTTTGGTGCTAATACATCATGGGTCTCAAAGATTTTCAATACAGTTGCGTCTGTTAGAACTCAATAGTATCGGTTACAAAAATACATGTATATCTTATGGTTTATTTTTTATTTTTTTGGGTTTCAAACTTTCTAAACCAGTTTGAATTTAGTTTTCCTTTGTCTCAGATCATTGTACAAAAGAAGTTTGAATCACAACATATGCAGCTGCAGTAACCTCCTTAAAGGTACTAAGGTTTAGTCCAGTGTAACAGCTCTATGTCTCGAGATTACTCTTAAGATACTTCACCCCCTATCAAATTAAAGCTTATAGAGCTGGCTATCTAAATTTATAATTCAACACATTGATACACTGCCCAAATATGGTCAAAAAGTTATCGATATACGCTATGTCTACATGACGTATATCCAACGAAAGATGTAAATTTCGCATTTTGACAAGAGAATGCAAAAATGACGGACCAGCCTCGATATATTTTCTTCAAACTGTGCTTTGTTATCAATGTGTTGAATTATAAAACTATTATAGCGCTCAAGCTTGCGTGATATCGCCTAATTTTAGCCGACTCGACCTACGGCCTCGTCGGCTAAGAATTAGGCGACATAGTTATATTAGGCGACATAGTTAAATATCTTTCATTTTCTAATAGCATGAATTGTTGAATTTTTTTACGAAGTCTACAACTCTACAAAAAGTTGTGAAAGCTATACAACTCAAAGCAATTGTTATATTTTGCTAATTTGATTTGTTCTCAGGTTTCTGGACCTGGAGCGCTAAAAAAAAGTGTCTGCATTTTCCCATATTCAATTTCAGTGAAAAGTTACAGAACATTTTCGAAATAGGGCGAAACAAACTGGAGTAAGTGCGCGGAAATGGCTCTAAACGAAATAGCTTCCACAAATTAAAACTTCTCTGACACTTTTTCTTGATTAATGATTGTGTTAACCTGGCTCCTGTCCAAATTTAAGGAAAATCAAACAAATTCACTTTGGGTTGAAGCTCTTTTTTAAGTGTCCCCTACAAGCCGAAAATTCACTGTGAGAAAACAGCACTTAAAAAAAATATCGCGCAATATAAACAAACTTCCGGTCAAAACGCCATACCGTCATTTCTCCATCAATTTTCACTGATTTTGTTTGGATGAAAGATCGTTCCGAAACCTTTATTTCGAGCACAAAATCAAATTTCGAGAAAATGATCGATCTAAAGATACACTGTTACTATAATTAGACCTTTGTGACAATTGATGTTCATTTTTTGGTTGTAAATGATTTCTTACCTGCATCACATTATCTACAACGGTCACCTATTTCAAACCAAAAGACAGGAAAAGCAATCATTAAATGGGTAAATATTAATTAATACACCAACATTAAGTTATTATAAGGTAAGCCACAGTTATTATTAATAATATATTGGGCACTACATGTACATAAAGAGTTGCAATCTGCATAGCTATATGTGAAAATGTCATGCTTTCGTTTAGATCGAAAGCAAGTTGACAAAATATTTTCACCTAACACAAGGCTTTATATTTTATAATTTAATATTTCTGGCTTACACACCTGATTGAAAAAACGTTGTCGGGTAAAAAAAGTATAAACCACGAACGATACAACCAAATGGTTGTCTGCATGGGAAGCGAAAAAAACTCCTTGTGTCTCACATAAATTGCACATTAATAACACAGTAGGCAACAATCAACCTCTGAAAATATTTTATGAAAGAATAGATCTTAAAGTGTATATGACAGGTTTTTTTCTTTTTTCATTTGCTTGTTGGAATCTACATGGCGTTCTGAAAAGAAAGTCGAAAAACGTTTTTCAATATCAATTTTTCTTGTCCGTGATTTAGACGTCTAAAAACGTGAAATTTCACTTCCGGTGTGTTACAAAACTGCGCAAGAAGAAAGACTGGAAATAGTCCGCTGTGACGTCAATACAAGAATGCCAGTGTCGCGGTTTCTCAGTTCCTCCGTTTTTTTTGGTACGTGTTGCTACAACCATAGACAACACACCTTAATAGAACCATGTTTCTTCCTCAGGGCGCACCAAAAATTGCGAGGAACCGAGAAACCTCGACACCGGCATTCTTATATTGACGTTACAGCGGACTATATTTCCAGTCTTTCTTCTTGCGCGGTTTTGTACCACACCGGAAGTGAAATTTCACGTTTTTAGACGGCTAAAACACGGAAAAGAAAATCGATATCGAAAAAACACTCGTTTCGATTTTCTTATAAGAACACCATGTAGATTTCATCAAGCAAATAAAAAAAAGATGTCATATACACTTTAAATATCAATAATATATGGAATGTTAACAAGCCTTGTTTGCCTTGCAGCCCAGATTTCCATGTGTCTTATCATTAATTTATGGTTAATACATTTTTCCCAACAAAGTTTCTGAAGTTAGGTGTAGTGGGTAAAACATTAGACTCTTAAAATGACTGTCCTTTGAAAACTGGCCTGGATAAAAGAGGTCCTTGTTACACATGCAACATAAGTTTCCAAAGCAACTGTTTCTAAAATAAATTCAGAAACATTCAGAAATTTGTTTGTTTGTTTTATTGTTGTTTTTTATTGTTGTTTTTGTTTACCTCTCTAAGAGAAGTGAGATAAGATAACCTAGTGCCATTAGCACTTCCAAGTACAGGCAAT
The DNA here is from genome assembly GCA_024195265.1 of Dendrophyllia cribrosa. NCBI lineage: Eukaryota > Metazoa > Cnidaria > Anthozoa > Scleractinia > Dendrophylliidae > Dendrophyllia > Dendrophyllia cribrosa. The sequence goes on along the minus strand of JAJLRJ010000005.1, from coordinate 23,787,151 downwards.
TTTGTAAGGTAGACATGAAGGGCACCTTTGGAGACAAAAATTGAACAACTTCTAGTCAGTTCAAAGTGAATGCCACATGTATAATTATAAGGAATTGCTCAACACTTACTGTTACCTGTTCGACATTTAACCATCTCCTTTCTTAAGATACCTGTAAGTAATTATATAATTGCATGCAACTTTTTATTACCTCGTGCAAAATTCTATGAAATCAAAAGAGATACATTTTGTACTATGCAATCCATGCTCTAGCGGTATTTAAAAAAAGAAATATAACATGTTTTTTTTTTCTAGTTTCCACACTTCAGAAGAAATTAAAAGAAAATAATTTAATGTGGAATTTAACACTTCCAGGTGTCTTGTGTTTTCACGGCTTAATTTTTTTCTTGCTCTCCCACTGACAAGTTACTATTAACATGGAAATCATATTCTATTAATTTTATTAAAATTACTGTATTATTAAGCACTTTGCTTACAGATGCCTCTTTTTACACGCCTGCCTAAAGAAAATTGATATTCCATCAATTTTGTTGGTTTAAAAAAAGTAAAATGCACTATATTAATACCAGGCTGCCACTGATTTTTTAAATGTAAATAGGAAGGGAAGTGAAGAAAGTAGGCAGGGAAAACTGGCTTGAGGTGTTGTCAAGATTTTGTTTCTCAATTAAAGTAGCCGAAGCTCAAACACATAATAAGGGTAAGCTCACAACTGCTGGAGCTTAACTCAGTTTCTGTAGCACGAAGCGACTGAGAGTACTACTATAACCCCCTCTGGATGGGATGCTAGTCCATCACAAGGTTACCCCCTAGCGTCATGTTACCAGTACCCATTATACACCTGGGTGGAGAGAGACAACGTGGAGCAAAGTTTCTTGTCAAAGGGAACAACACGACGGCAGAGACCAGGCTCAAACCACCGACCTTCAGGTTGAAAGTCCGACACACTAACCACTACACCACTGCGCCTTCACCCAAACACATTATAACCAGGGAAAATCCCCGGCCACTAGCCTTATTGACAGCCCTGTAATAATTAACAAAATACTAAAAGGAAAAGGTCTAAACTTTGTTCTGTTAGTGGCCTAATGTTCCCTTGGTTTCTTAATTTCATAATAAATTTATTGTAAACAGGCACTCTTGTATTTTGTCAAGAGAAATTATTTAGCATCCCAAACAAGGAGGTGGTTCCAACTTTGATTATGATTTCGGACGTGTCAATTTTATTACATTGTAAATAAAAATGGAGGTCTTTGTTAATATTAGTGCGGAGAATTGCTTGGTTACCATACACTATACCTACAAGACCCTTGTTTTTCACGGATTGTGCTATTTTCACCATCTTGTTGTATGATGGAACAAAGCAAAGGCTAATTTAAACAAATAGGGGCTCAGAAACCTAACATTTTAGTCGTACTGAAGCAATGAAATACAGTGGAATCTCGATTTTTTTAACCTACTAGGGAAATGAAATAAGGGGTCATATACATACATACATACATACATACATACATACATACATACATACATACATACATACATACATACATACATACATACATACATACATACATACATACATACATACATACATACATACATACATACATACATACATACATACATACATACATACATATAACTTTATTTAAACTCGGTGAAATCATTCAGTAGGTATGCAACCTGACCTGTGGATAACTAGTATCAAAATAAATTGCAACTTGAAAACATAATGACCAATTTGCCTTTCAAGAATTCACTGATATACATGTCTCCAAACTCCTTATCATTTCATAATACTCATCTGGTAATAAATAATACATGTAATTATAATATATTAATAGATCCTTTGAGATGTTTAAACAATCAATGATAATATTTAAATCCACAGCCCTACACCTTCACAAAACCATACAACAAACCAAAAATATTAAATTAACATGAGCCATTTAATACAGTACTGTACTTTTTAGATTTACCCAGTTGAGTGCTAACAGCAAGTAGTTGGCCATCATCTGTCCATGAGATTCTGTCAAGATGCCCTGCAAAGTGTTAATCACAAAATATAAAGGATTAAAGTGTAGCATTTATAAACCAACTGAGGACAGTACATTGTAACGGCCAAAAAGGTTACCTTCTCTTCTTTCAATTTTACAATGTCTGCATTTACATGTACAATGGCATAGTACACTGTACATGTACATGTACTATGTGTTATGTAGTTACCTCCTGCATCTTCTAAAGTGATAATGGCATAAATCTCTTTCATCTCTACCAAGTCATGAATCTTCACACTGAAATACAAAACAGACTCAATTAGTTAGAACTACTGCTTCAAACTTACAGCTAGCTAATGAACATAAATTATCTATGATTTTATTGGTAAGTATTTCGAATCACATGCATGCTACCTACAGTAAATATTTCGAATCACATGCAAGCTACCTACAGTCCACTGTAAATTTGGGACATGTGCCCACTCCTGACCTTAGAATGATTCTATCTCATAGTGATCATTCTACATTGCTGCCACTGATGTCAAGTGAAAAGTCAGCCCAATTCAGAAAATACGTGTAGTTACCGGGAGGTGAATGCAAATACTATCCCAAGTTTCAGTAGCCAAAATAAGAGCACACAAAAAAGTTCCACTAGCTGGCTAAACCCTGAATGAAAAATCTCAAAATTGTAAATATTGAGCTAAAAGGGTTTGACAGACCTCATATTATGGTACATGCAATTAAGCATAGCTGATCCCAACTCCCGTGACCACACCCCACCATAACATTCTGCTCACCAGTTGTCACCACACGACGCAGCCTTGTTCAGCTCCAAAGACATTGCAATACCTGTCAGCTCATCCTTATGATCTCTTGTTTGGTATAACTCCTAAGAGTTAAAATAAATGGTACAAAAACAGCTCAGTGGAACAGTTTCAAGCTATACATAACTATTGTTACAGTATGACTTTTTAAATCTACCAATAAAACCGCATGACATTAATCCTTTTAATCATACAGTCGAGTGTACAAAATTTGTACTTCTTATTGTCCAATCGTATTTTTCATGTGTTATTTAAAGAATTCTTTATACAAAAATGATACTGTATAATTTATAATACGATTTATTAATTAATATATATTTCAATTTCTCATATTTTTTTCATCACCTTTCGAGAGTTATTATTAGTATTACCTGTCCTATCTCTTTGATATGAGTAGAGATCACCACAAAGAAGCCATTTGAGAAACCCAACATTATGTAGCCATCACCAAACCTACCAATACAATTAAATTGATCAATACACTCCAAAGCAGAACACTGAATCTTTTGAAAAATCAATCTATTATTAAAAAATAAACAGAGCTCTCCTGTAGATAGTCTGCAGTTTATAACAAGGTTAATAGCATAATACTATATAAACTAATACGATTAATAAAGCTTTTAATTATCCATTAAGAACATCATGGTTCAGGGTTCGTACTCTTTTCAGATTTTTAAATTCCATGACTTTCCATGACCTTTTCCATGACCTTTTCAAATTTTTCATGACCAAGAGTTCAACAGTTGTTTTCAAAATTTTATCAAAACGATCATTTTTTAAATTTTTCATCTTGCCTTATTATTCCCACAACGTATGCTGCCTTTGTGATTTTGGACCATGAACATAATTTTCCATGACTTTCCATGACCCACTCTTAAATTCCATGACTTTCCAGGCCTGGAAATTAAATGATACAATTCCATGACTTTCCAGGTTTTTCCATGACCGTACGAACCCTGTGGTTCATATACATGTAGCTTAATGGCCACACAGATATCAAGGACCATGCAATAACTTTTTAAAAGGGCAAAAAAATATTGAATTTACAAATGTGGAACATAACAGTTTGTTCATATACTGTACTATTAGCTTTGGCCAAAGAGATTTCAAGGACTATTCAATGACTTTTAAAGTGCTACTGCGATCAAATTTTTAATTTTCATTTTTTTACATCTTCGTGTACAATTACACTTTCTTACTCATCTTGCCAAATTTAAATCCATTACGAACATCAGAAGTCATTTTATTTTAACACTTATGTCCGAGAATTTACGGCCGCCATTAATCAACCTTGTTCCAAGGCTTGGTTGCGAATAGGATAAAGTGACGTCAAAGGCTTAAACATACCTCACGGGTTGAAATTATAATAACAATAAGCGTAGAGAATTGCACGAAGAACAAGTCCAAAGTTTTTGTTGCTTTTCGCGTGATTTTCAATACTTATTGTTATTATAATTTCAACCCGTGAGGTATGTTTGGGCCTTTGACGTCACTTTATCCCATTCGCAACCAAGCCTTGGAACAAGGTTGATTAATGGCGGCCGTAAATTCTCGGACATAAATGTTAAAATAAAATGACTTCTGATGTTCGTAATGGATTGAAATTTGGCAAGATGAGTAAGAAAGTCTAATTGTACACGAAGATGTAAAAAAAGGAAATCAAAAATTTGATCGCAGTAGCACTTTAAAGGACAAAATATATCACTGAATTAAAAAAAAAATACTTACCACTTGTATGCAACTATGTTTCCATACCGTTGCTGTTAAAACAGGAGAAAACAAAACTAACTTTAAAATCTAATAATTTATGTATTTCATGCTATATCACATTTTTATTAATGCCTATACAGCAAAATATGTGACTGTGAGAAAAATCAACATCCTTGAAACTGCTTGTATTATTAACATGCTACATGTACATATACATTGTAGTGTAACTGATTAGTGCAATTAAATAAATTAAAATAATTATTTTACAATACTTCAAGCCTTGCAAGATATACAGTAGTACACATTGCACTCCAACAACTTTTTTAACATTATTTCCTATTATCATTATATTCACTAAATATAATATATAATTTATATTCATAAATAAAATAATACACTGTATATTAATTCATTTTAATTGATAAGAAATAAGTGTAAATTTATAAATAATTTACCTGAAAGGCTAGCTCAATGGGATTATCAGGATCGTTTAAGTTGTATAAATACAAGGTTTTCTTTCCCACAATTATGCTGATCTAGTACAAGAGAACAATAAATTATTGCCATATACCAATTGCCACTTTAAATTCAGTGTAAACTTTATTATGTTTTATTACCCTTAATGGTTTATACAGGGATTCTGACAGGGTGCGGGAAAAAATCCAAAATTGTGCGGGAGTTTTGGGGCAAATTGTGCGGGAAATAACTTCGATTGTGCGGGAAATTGTGCGGGATTGCGCAATCCTGTGACCAACCAAATATTCAATCACCAGTGTTCTAGCCAGGCCAGAAAAATATGACAGGGAGGAAATTCTGCATAAATGAAAAATACAAATGGATGTTTTACTTTGGGGATTAAAATGTACCCAGCAATCGCCAATTTGCGGCTGTTTTTCTTCACCAAAGTTTATTCGTCTCAACAGAATCACATTGCGTGACACGATGAACTCGATCGGGTATTAAAAACCGAAATACCACCTCTAAATAACATGTTTCCTATCTGAGCGAGTTCCTTTCTGAAAAATCCGTACATTTTATGTAGTGTGAATAATTTCCATTAAAGGTTCACACAATTTCTTCGCAAGTTTGCCGCAAAAACACAACCTCGAGATGTATGCAAATTGCATGCTAAATGTAATTTGATAGCATGTTTGTTTTGCATTTTCCCGAATGAAAACGTCTTTCACTTGATTGAAAAAATAAAATCCAGTATCATGATCAAAACTTAATAATTTTCTTCTATCAATCCGAATTTCCAGCGCTTTAATAGTTTGTTTGTCGATTCGCAAACTTGATCAGTTCTTAGCGAAAATAATTCAGACAGTGACATTCATTTCGGCGCGACCGAGTACATTTCTTCGGTGTTTCTTCTTCGGTCCCCGACATATTAAACTGAAAGAAGAAGCGAAAGCGCTCGAAAAAATATCAACAGGCTGCTAAGAAAAACGACATAATGTCTGGAAAACGACAACTAAAAAGCTATGCGAAAAATTCTGTAGGAAGTCGGAAAGAAGTATAAAAACTGAGACTAGTTCCCAGGACGGCGAAGAGAACGCCTTGTTGTTTTTATATCGATCCGCTCGAGCTGTTCGAGGAAAGCGAGGGATTTCTCGATTGTTTGGAAGGAAAATGGGCTGAAAATAGCCTAAAACGTTTCTCGAAATCTTGGTAATCAATAGAAATACCTGATTTAATTAAAATTTTAAGCAAATATTTCAGTATTGTGCGGGATTGTGCGGATTTTTAGGAATTGTGCGGAATTGTGCGGGTTTGACCGAATTGTGCGGTCCCGCACCCGCGCACCCTGTCAGAACCCCTGTTTATACATGACTTTATACAGTATATGTTTTACTTCCCTTTGTCTAAAAAAAAATTGAACCACAACATATACAGTTGTTGGAGTAGATAATGTGGAGTACATTATCAATGTAATTTGATAATGATAATGATGCAAAGACCAGACTCAAACTTACAATGTACAATGTACCAATGTACCAATCATAAGTCTCGCGTGAATACCATTGCCTGGATACACCTCCTCAAACAATCACAAGAACAGGCAATCGCAGGCAATCACATAGTTTCATTTTGTAATAATTACAAAAATGCTAATGTTGATCAAGTCTCGCTTTACAATTACAAAAATCTGGCAATTGTGAATAAAACATAGTTAAAAGATGCTTAAGAATTAAAAAAACTATGCACATCGTTCATGAATGAAAGTGGTGCGAATGTTTCCCGCACCAACTGTGTTCGATACGATACATTAATTTGTATGCAAAACAAGACTTCATATGCAGTATGAACATAGATAGAGTTTTTTGGATATGTTGTGGGTCAAAATTTGCCTTATGGTTCAAAATTTTCTTTCCTTTGTTTAAAACTCATTATCATACATTTTCATACCCAAAAACAAAGGAAAAGAAAATTTTGAACCAAGGCAAATTTTGACCCACAACAGATACACCAGAATTTGAAGCGTTTGTACAGTACTTACAGTCCACTTGCGAGAAATGAGACGCATCTCGCAAGACAGTGTTAACTTACATTTGAGCGGTACTGTAGTAACAACTTAACTTAACACTTACTGTTGTCTCACCAATGGAGCTGCGTTCATCAGTCTTCATTTCACTGAACTGAATATCACTGGGGTCTGCACGGATAGTGGCCTAATGTAGGTAAACATACAGTACGTTTAAATTTAATACCCACATCCCAAAAGCCTCACATTTATATTGCTTGTTATCTTCATGTGCAATCCCCGAGCCCAAGTATTTGCTATGCCATGCTGATGAGGCCTACACCTACACCCATACATGTACACCTCGATGGATTTAAGACAATCTAGAGAAATTCCCTTGTCTACATAAACAACACAACAACATTCAGACTAGGCCTTGAACTACCGTCATTCAGATCTGAACCCCAATGTGCTAAGGACTACATGTACAGTACATCACGATAGCACAGATGTGCGTGAGAATTAGCCCAAGTTAAATTAGTGCCAACTTTGTTAATACCATGGCCATGCACCAGAACACACTGCCTCCACACAAAAAAAATTTAGTATGTGTACTGTTCAAGATGCACACAAGGTATTATACAAATAATGTTATTTTACACAAAATTATACTTAATTAAGAAGGTAGGAAGTTGTTAAAGACAAAAACTACTTCAGTCCATGAAACCTGTAAATTGTAAACGAAGAGTAAAAAAAACTCAGTCTGGAGATTGTATTGATGGTTAAATGCCTTTCCGTTAAGATTAACTTTTACCTGTCTGATTGTATCTCCATCAACATTGCTAACAGTGATGCACTTGTCTTCCCCACCCAAGGCTAATAAATTCTGAAATGGCAAAGAAATTTGTCCAAAATCATATATCCCCTACACCTAGCTGATACGCCTCGTTTAATATGAACAAATGCTTAATTTTGTACATTTAATAGCCTAAGGGCAATTAATTTTAATTTAATTACAATCATGTAAAAGCAAATGTTTGCCAATCAACATTCAAGTTATTGGAATCCATGGAATGATGGATGTACTCTACATGTATAATTACGTACATACTTGTAACTGTATGATAACAAAATAATTATATATTTTATTAAATATGTTGTGTTTTAAAGAGAACCTCCATTGTCATAAGTAAGTAACAAACTGATGTTAATTTGTTAATTTGTTGGAAATAAAGTCGAAAGTTCGATTATTGTAATAACAAATGAAAATATTTTTTTCAGTGTACAAAAAAATGGATCTAATTTTTTCACTTTTAAATTTCCAGCGTGCTCCCATTTTGAATATTTATGTGTTATGCTTGTTCGCTATTGTAAAGAATCGATGCTCTTTTGTACATGTATGCAACAATTAGACATTGTAACACATCATAAATATTCAAAATGGCAGCTCACAGGAAATTTAAAAGCGAAAAGAGGCGATATTCATTTCCATTTTTCTGTACACTAAAATTATATTTACAAGAACTAAGCCTTGCTTTTTAAAAAATTTAAATTTAGACTTTATTTCCAACAATTTAACATCAATGTGTTATAACAATAGCTGTTCCCTTTAACAATATAAGTTCACATAACATATTAAATAAGAGCAGATTAAGATAAATAAGTAAATCATTTGTGTTAGATGCATTAATTTTGGTAGTCACTTTATGCAACCACATTATTACAAATGTATATATTAATTAACTAATAAAAAAACTTGTCACATCCCACAAGCTTCACATTTCCATCGCTTGTTAACTTTATTGAGATCCATGACCCCAATTATTAGCTTTGCGATGCTCATGATCGAGGCCTAACAAGAGTGAAGTCAGCTGTCCATCACTTCTTTGGCTCACTTGTAGTAACCAATTACCAAAAAATGTGCAGTTTTCTGACTTCGTCATATATAATTTCAAATGCATACAGTCTAGTATTTACAGATGTGTACTGGCACCATGCAGTTATGACCTACCTCAGAATTCCATGCTCCACACACAATTTTCTTGGTGTGTTTTCCAAGAATAGGAACTTTCCTGAATAGCAACAAAAGCATACAGTTACAAATTGAGTTACAATGTATACACTGTAAAATGTAAATGGACTACATGTACATTCATTTGTATAAAAAGTTAATATGTACATACAATATGGGCCAGTTAAATTACGTCCAATTATACAAGTCATATAGTCCACAGGCTGGACTACTATGATGGACAAACAAAGCCTTGATAATAATACATTCAACTGTTTTCCCACAGCTAAATGTACATGTACTTTTTTTCCATTTCTCCAGCTACTTCAAAATTAGTGGCAAACCCAATTGTTGCATGTACATCTGCAAACTGCTGTCAGTTGATACTATGAGACTTAATGAAGAGGCTAGTGGAAAAACCTCCTTTTCAGGTCATGTAAATGTACTCAGTACAGTTTTCGCTTTTATTTCATGATTTACAATTATTACCTTGATGTTTGATGGTTGTACATCAGCAAATTTCCTTTAGAGGTGCCTAAACAGTAAATAATTAGTAAAATAATTAATGAATAAATTAATAAATATTGTAATACCTATGACAAAAGACTTCATTCTCACCAGGAAAATTATTAATGCTCCAGCCGACAATATTTATTTGTTGTTTAATACACTGAAAATTGGTGCATGATCATGTGTGTATAGAATTAAATACATTCAATAAGTCAGTAGAGCTGTCTAACTTAGTACAACAAATTGTTTAGACTCTCAAATTACTATTATGTAATTGTAAAAAGTTAATAATAAATATAATTAAATTGTAGTGGCAATTATCTTTAAGTAAAAAATTGGGTATTGAGCAAGCAAATCTTTTATGAAGTGGACATCCACAGGTAAGTCTTGCATAATCATATACAGTCCCTCTGGCTAAAAAAAAATTGTTTGGTGGTTGATCAGATTCTCATTTGTTCTTTAGCAGTGGCACACTGAGAGTGTGACAGGTGATCTGTTCTCAGATAAGATGATTACAAATTCTACTAACATCATGTATTGTCTTGTACAACTCACCTATTGCTAGCTGTGGTCCAATTCTTGACCACAATAAGAATGTTAATCCTTCCCTGAAAAAAAAAATTACAAATGTATCACATTAATTCATTAATTTGTGTACACAATGTATATCTATTAGACTATACATAATTATATGCTGCAAGGCTCAGGAATTACATTCAGGGTTGGAAACTTAATTTTGACAGCACTCACCATTTGGGCGAGGCCAGCCCGAGTAACAATCAGCAAAATACATGTACTGTAAAATACACTGTACGTTATACAAAAATGTATGAGTACAAACAGGTCAAGACACTGTACCTTAGCCCACTTTCCAACTGTGATGTCTTGTGAGAATTGGCATCCCATAAGTATACAATACCTGACAGAAATACAAGCGCAGTTATAGAATGATCTACATTTACATGTACATGATTGTATGTACAGTGGTACAATTTAGCTGTAATTTCAAGATTATCTCCCTGAAAAACAACTGTACAGTCACTTAATTGCCTGAGCACTTGATGATAATTGATTAACTGGGCAAGTTTCTACAAATTATACCAAACTTGAATAAAATGAACTACCATTTTTATCTTGTATGATTGCCAGGGTGTCACCATCTCTGTCCCATGCCAGCCCTGTACATTGCCTAAACCAAAGCGATAAATAATATAAATAAATAAAATGAGAATTACAGACCCCACCAGTCCTGTGGTAATCCACAGCAGCACTTCCGGCTAAATATAATTAATACAATGTACATAAATTATTATACATTAATCTGTGCATGTTTAATAGTTTTTTGGTCAAAATGATTTCAAACTACTGTAGTTTAGTTTTTGTTTTATTTTGTTCCAGATCTATATTATAGCAATAATCTTAAGACAAAGAAAAGTAAAAATCAAACTAGTTTGTAATCATTTTAAACTACTAACAGTAAAATCATTTTAAACCACAACATTCTGGATCAAATTTGACATTTAATGTATTAAGTTGTGTTTTTGTACAAGGAGGAAAACTGGAATACTGAGGATTAAGCATCAGTCTTGAGAGTAAAGATGACCAACAAAAAGTTCAACCTAGGAATGTGTACAAGTCATGTAATTGTACCTGCATAGGCAACATTTCTGGGAGGCATACAGTACCCTGACACCACTGTGCCATTAATAATTCTGCACCTCTAATCAGTTATAAATTATATATATTCCTACATGTACATATAAGTCCGTACCATACTAATAAGACATGAAATTAAATCTGTCAGATTAAGTGTAGATCAGTAATCATTCTATAGAAATGTACATATCACTGTGGATATTAAATAAAATATAAATAAAAGGTATTAAAGGAAGATGCACATGAGCCAATTGGAGGCCCACATGGTCAGAGCTAGACCCAGTTTCTGTAGCATGGAGTAATTAGGAGTATTGTAGACAGCTACATTGTACTCCCCACTGAATGTAATGCTAGTCCATCAAAAGGTTACCCCCAGCATTACATGTACATGTATGTCACCAGTACCCATTTACAGTATACACCTGAGTGGAGAAAGACAATGTGCATGGAGAAAAGTGCACACAGTCTTGTCTAAGGAAACAACATAAGGGTAATGGACCAGGCTTAATTCGAACCACCAACGCTCAAGTGGTATGCTAACCACTACACCACCGCGCTGCCACAACACTTTACAGAAAGATGGCAACAGATGGAAAATTATGGACATAATGTTAAAATACATGTAAGGGGACAGTGTCCCATTTGATATGTCATGTTTTCATTATTATGGTCAGGAGCTTGCTTTAAGCTTACTTTATTATCTTCAAAAAGGAAGAAAAAATCACCAAAAGTGTTGAAAGCAAAGAAATATTAACCAAACAGACAAAACAATGCCCAAAAAAGTCAAAATTCCACAAGAATGACAATTTTGATTTCTTAACCGCCTGTCATGAAATCAAATTTGACAAACTGTAATCCACTTCCATTCTTGTAATCCTGCACTTTATCTCCAAACTAATGTACTGCTTCTATTTTGCTCAGTACTATAGAATATTTTTAACCAATTATTTTGCATATTTGCATGATGGCATTATTTTGGTGATATAACACGTAAATTAAGAAAGCAAAATTTTGTTATTTTGCCAAAAAAAAATGGACATATTGTACATGTATCTGGCTTAAACTAGTTTAACTTGCTATAAATAATAATTATTATTATTAAAATGAAATAATAGCCTACCCTGGAAGGTTGATTTCATCTCTCTGCTCTCCATGGCGATCATAGATCACAACAACTCTATTTGTCCTACAAAATTAAATAAATGAATATGATATAATGTATCTCAAGGGAAAAAAAGTCAGTGATAATTTATTTTTCATGTACACTGGTAATTACCCTGGTAACGTTTTGTAGCAAAATTAATAATCTACTGGAAATAAATGCTGTACAGTACATGTTCTAAACAAAACATGTATTTTCATTAAATCAGTGAAAGAGTCATGATCGAGACTGATTGGTTTTTATTTTTTTTGGATTGTTTTAAACAAATAAATAAAAAACATAAGTGCTCTCAGAGAACTTATTTTTCTTACTGTTTCAGAATGGCTCTTAATTTTTGGCCGAAATGTACATTAGAGATGCATAATTGCTACATGTAGGACAGACAGAGAAATCCAATAACTAATACCAGGTTAAATGATACAATTTGCAGTTTACATTGTAATGTACATTGTATATGTTGTAGTTTAAAATGATCTCAGGTTAAAATGATTTCAAACTAGTTTGATTTGTATCTTTCTTTGTCTTAGGATTGTCAATTAATCTGAAACAAAAGAAAATAAAAACTAAACTAGTTTGAAATCATTTTGACCTAAGATTAATTTTAAACTACAACATACATGTATGTATATTGTATATCACATGTGGCTCACCCAGTTGCAGCTAAGTAGTTGCCTAGTTTCTGCTGCCAACTGTAAGTCACTGTCCCTCCACCAGTCACTTTCTCGGGAACACTAAACACACGCTGAAACAAGGATTAAAAGCAGGATTCGCTTTTAGACATAAATATGAAGGCAGATCAAGTTACAGAGAGCTCCTGAGCTTTACAGTATTAATGCAGACTGTGGGGTGGAAGTGGGGTAGGCCAGGGGGTTGGTGTTATGCACTCCACAAATAAGGTAAAGTCACACACGAGCTACACGGCAGGTGATCCACTCGGCCGGAGTTTAACCCGGTTTCTGTAACATAAGTCATAAAGCAACTAGGGATACTGCTACTCCCCCCTGGATGGGATGTTAGTCCATCTCAGGGTTACCCCCAGCATTTTTTACTGATTCCCAACAAGTGCTTCACAAGTTTTAAGAAAGCTATTTCACTGCAAAAACCTTGCACACCCCCATACCAAAGTAAACAATATTGACTTGTGACTCTGTTTGTCCAGGCCTTTATGGGAATTGTGGCTCAGTGGCGGTGCCACTACTGGTAAATAACCTCCAGTTAGAGGATGCCTTAGTCAGTGAGTGATCCAGTTATGGCAGTACAGCTGTACTTTTACAATGTAACCCCCCCCCCCCCCCCCCCTCCCAAGGGCTACAGAGGTTCACCTTTTTTAGTCCGATGGTTTAAAAGAAAGTGAATTAACAATGATTTGGACAAGGCGGTCAATCCATTTGCTAATTAGAAGCACCCAAGGAGGCTTGAGCTTGGTACGGTTGATTACTCCACTTTATGGACACCCACTTAATAGGCACACCCCATTTTTATGGACACTTTTCTTTGTCCCGGCCGAAAGCCCATACATTTTCTCCAAAATTTGCTCGCTTTTATACAAACCCCCATTTACAATATACGGACAACGACAGTTTTTCTCGTTCAGACGAAATGATGAAAAACAGAGGATGCTTGAAATCCAATTGAAAACCAAAACACACCTAATACGTCATGTAAAACACACTGAAAGAGTCCTCCCACAAAAACAGTTAATTTTATTAATTAAAAAGATAATTTTTTATCTGAGCGTTTTTGATGGCAAGGATCAAAAGAAGTGTACCCTTAATGTAGAGGTCCCACCGTAACCACATCTCAGTGTCAGTAAAGAGTGGTAGATATTTACTTAACCACCACAGTCTATTCTCCACCACTTTGGTGAATAATAATTATTAGTATATACTCAAACAGTGGATAGCATTGTTGGCACGCTCTGATTGGCTACTGAAACTCGGAATAGCAAGTGCTATTCACCTCCCAGCAATTTGCGCGCGAAAATTGTAATCGTTGACAGGAATAAATGAGTTAAAAAGCATCATTTTCGTTATATAATCTCACTGTTTCAGTAAATACTAAAACAACTATTCACCTCAGGGTAGGTGGGTAGTGGTGGATATTTACCGAGCCGCGAAGTTGTTAAGTTATTAACTAAACTAGCATACTGCCTGTGCATATATTATCTTAAAATTGTGCCCAGAATTACAGTTTATCTAGTGAGCTTTGTGAAATACAATATCTAATCTGAAATAATCTAATAGTAATGTAGTCATCTTAGTTTACTCTAAAAAAAATGCATCAAAAAGTAGATATTTTGACGCATTTGAGAGTAAAGATGACTCTATTAGATTATTTGAGAGTACAAATAACTACAATACTATTAGATTATTTCAGATTAGATAATATTAATGGAATACTCAATGCTTCCGATCTGAATATTACAGATGTAAGCTTATTTTAAACAGTGAAGACCGACAGATATTTTAATTTTGCAAGTCCATACAAGTGTTAAGTTAATTAATTCGTTAAAAAAAATAAAAAAGATTGCAAGGTTTCTCATCGTGAGAAAAACGATTTTTCTTTTGGTAGTTCCTATTTCTAAAGCGCTGAGAACTCTAATCCAACACCGATCTCATTTACACTGTGAAATAATTCCCGGAAAGTTTGTGTTTATCAACCGTACCATGGAGACGACTAACAAGTTAATCGGAGTTAACGTTTTTCGGCCTCTAAAACGATTCTTGTTCAAGTTGTAACTAATTACAGTTCACCATAAAAGAATAAGTAATAAATGAAGTAAAAATTACCTTCATATTTTAACAATTTGATTCAAACCTCATCGAGTGCAAACGACAAATAAAGCCCGCCATTTTGAATTGCAATTGTCTGTTCAGCAGATGCCTATTCAACAATAGTAGCTTTATGTAAAATACATGAAATGTAAACTAAATGAAATGCACTTTAGTTTAGCTCAGATTACATATATATTTACAAGTCAATTTTTTGTAAGTGCCAAAATCAAGGCAAAGAGGAATTACTTGCAATTGACAGATAATGCAAATAAGCTAATTTTAACAAAATTAAATGTTTACAAACAAATCAGGCAAATCTCTAAAAGTCCATTACTGTAGGTGCCTCACTGTATTGCAACAGGTGTCGTAATGAACAAATTTTTTCAGCTGTTCAAATCTTGTTTTCTAACACTAGATCATAAATAAGAAATACGAGTAATTTGTTAAATGTTGAAGCTCCCTGAGAGAACTCGTTTTGGCCGTAACTGATTCGATAGTTTATTACCGAAAGCATGGAGAGTTGGCTTCGTACGGCTCTTCTGGTTCTTGGCGTTGTTTCATCTTGTCTCCTAACTGAAGGTGTGTGTCTTAAGACTTTTTTTTCATTTATCCATTATCCAGTTAGAAAGTAAATGATTTGAGTAAAACTCTCTTTTTATAATTGGGCTTCACTGGTATTGAAGAACAACTAGGTAACTTACTCAGTATTTCCATAAAACGCATGCATAATTATAATCCCTTCTGGAAAAGCTAGTACACGGCTTCCATTTAATTTTCTTATTTTTTTTTCTAGTTTAAGGGTTTGCGTTTCTCTATGTTGTGTTTTCAGCTTATGAGTACTAAAGAGAGAAAAACGTTTCCATCATTCAATTATTCGTAGCTTTCTCCGCAAAACATTTATTTTTGCAGTTAAATTTTACGTTATTAGCAAATTTCCACCGGCTTTCCGTGGTGTGGACTCTTATTTACCACGATTTACGTCATCACATGGTCAAACTGTTGTGGACTCACGAGGCGCAGTCGAGTGAGTCAGCAACAAATTTTGACCATGTGATGACGTAAACCGTGGAAATAAGAGTTCACACCACGGAAAACCGGTGGAAATCTGTTTTTTACCACAATAATATTTAGAAATTGCGTGATATTAGCGTCAGCACCCTTGTCTGCACCCTCATTTACCACCCGCATCGACCAATCAGATTGCGAGATTACCGGCAATTGTGGTAAAAATTAACTTTTTCCCTACTTTATGGTTTTTATATTTACAGTATCAAGTGAAGCGACCATAATTCGCGGATGCGCTCAGACCACATTCGGCAAAGCGTCCAAAACCAAAATTCCACTAATGAGTTGGATTCAGACTCCATCAATTTTGGAAATGGAAGCCGGTAAGAGCATGCTTACCTTGTAACGTTTTTATGCGCGGAAAGGAGAAAGCAGCTAGTTAAGGTGGCTCCCAACAGTTTCCAGCACTTTTCAAGACTTAGAATTTGATGGGTCATTAAAACCACTCTTTATCGGTTGATGCTACAATCATGATATCAAACGAATGCCCAATGATTGGTGAACACGTTGTTACCATTTTTGTGAAACAATATGTTACTATAGCAACATTATAACGTACTGAAAACACCCTTAATTTTAGCTTTAAGCGTTAATAACTAAAAAAAATGACTCGGTTAGCCCCATTTTTTTTATAAAAATTCTGCAAGAGGGGTTCAGAGCCACCTTAAATTTTCGAAAAGTTAAGGAAGCTCTGAACCCCTCTTAAAGAATTTTTTTAAACTTTGCCAAAAGTTACATCTTATCCTACTGATCAAAATTCAACAATAAAAAAATGGGGTTCACCGAGTCATTTTTTAAGTTATTAACGCTTAAAGCTAAATTTAAGGTGTTTTCAGCACGTTATACTGTTGCTTGTGGTAGCATTTTATATGTTGTTTCACCGAAAAAAGGTGAAAAAGACGCTTTTTGTTATAAAAAAATGGCTTGACCTCAAGCTACTAATGACGTTATATCAATCAATCAATCAATCAATTAACTTTATTTAAACACGGTAAAACGGCTCAGTAAAACTGGTTTTCAGACATGCCGTGCACTTAAATATAATCTAATCTAAATGATAACAAAAATATATAATATATATATATATATATAGTGGCAAAACTGTTACACTATACTGGTTTAAATAATACTAATAAGATTAATAATAATAAAAAACACTATCTTACATCATAATATCCTTTATAAACACATAAAAATTACAATCATAGATGTCATAGAACCAGATTCTATTTTTGTTCGAGAGCTCTTTTGTAAGCGGCTAGACTACTGAGTAATTCTCGTATTTCATTGGGAAGCTCATTCCAGGCAATGGCACCACGATAGGAAAAAGATCGTTTCATGAAATTAGTTCTAGGCTTAGGTAGTTGCAGGTCAAATTTACTGCCTCTAAGATTGTAGCTATGTACCTCCGAGGTCAGTTTAAATAAATTTTGTAAATAGTCTGGTGCTATCTTATGAAAGACTTTGAACATCATAATCTGCAATTGTAACAGTTGTCTTTCATTTAGATTTGACCAGTTTAGTTTCTCAAGGAGGTCATGAGATCTGGCCGAGTAATCTGCTCTAGTTATTATTCGAGCTGCTCTGTTCTGAAGTTTTTGCAATCGATCTGTGCGTGTTTTAGAACAATTTCCCCAAACAATACCGCAGTAGTCAAAGTACGGCTGTATCAGTGAGTTATAGACAGATTTTAAGATGGCTATATCATTAGTCAAGTTTCTTGTTTTATATAACATACGCAAGCCATTAGATGCTTTTGAAGTTACATGTTTGATATGATCATCCCAATGCATGGATTCATCAATGTAAACCCCTAGAAGTTTAGTGCATTCTTTTTGCTCTATTGCTTCGTTGTTCATGAGTAAGTCCATACTATTTGCTTCTGCAAGGTTTTGTCTGGATCCTATTGTCATATAACTGTTTTTTTTAGAATTACAGCTTAGTTTATTTGTTCTCAACCAGTTATTTACAGCAGCTAAGTCTTCATTTAAAATTTCCTCGACATCCTGGATGTCTCTGCTTGCCGCTGTTATATATGTATCATCAGCAAACATCCCAGGTATCGAGTGATTCAATGAACATCTTGGAAAATCATTAATATAGATTATGAACAACAAGGGACCTATACTTTGTTGGCGCATCCATATCCCAAGAAAGCTCAGAAAAGTCAGAGCTTAATGGAACGTTGAAAGAGCAAGTGAAGGACGATGGTGTACAAAAAGCGATGCCGCTGTTCTTTTCTCCTGTCCAAATGAAGGTTGTATTAAGGTGAATAAAAGGCACTCAAGTCTTATGTAATTTGGTAAATGCAGGATGATGCCTGAATGAATAGGCGTCCTTGGATACAAATATCACAACAGTTTAAAAAGCATAGTACAAAGATGATATCTTTGTTTTCAGTAATCCACATCAAACGTCTTAAATGACGCGGATGTACCTGTGGCGGATGTACCTGTGGAGGATGTACCTGTGACGGATGTACCTGTGGCGGATGTACCTGCGGCGGATGTACCTGTGGCGGATGTACCTGTGGCGGATGTACCTGTGACGGATGTACCTGTGATGGTTGTACCTGTGGCGGATGTACCTGTGGTGGATGTACCTGTGGTGGATGTACCTGTTACGGATGTACCTGTGGTGGATGTACCTGTGACGGATGTACCTGTGGCGGATGTACCTGTGGTGGATGTACCTGTGACGGATGTACCTGTGGCGGATGTACCTGTGGTGGATGTACCTGTGGCGGATGTACCTGTTACGGATGTACCTGTGGTGGATGTACCTGTGACGGATGTACCTGTGGCGGATGTACCTGTGGTGGATGTACCTGTGACGGATGTACCTGTGGCGGATGTACCTGTGGTGGATGTACCTGTGGCGGATGTACCTGTGGTGGATGTACCTGTGGTGGATGTACCTGTGGCGGATGTACCTGTGATGGATGTACCTGTTACGGATGGCGTCTAAGTTTGCTTGGTAAAATCACTGTGTTAAAAAACTTAATTGTATCGCAACTTGTTTACATTTTGTCACCTCTGCCAATAAGCCACAACGCTATAAGAGAGATAAATAATATCCTTTTTAATTTCTTATGGGATGGCAAGGGTGACAAAATAAAGCGTGATATTATGATCAGTGACTACGAAAATGGAGGGCTAAGGATGATCGATATAAAACTTTTTAACAAAGCTCTCAAATTAAGGTGGATGAAAAAATACCTGATACAGAAAACCATGGGAAATGGAAACTTTCCTTTGATTTACAATTAAGACCTTTTGGTGGTGAAGTTATCTTTCGAGGCAACCTTAGTAAAAAGATCTGGCAAAATACATCAAGATATCAGATCCCTTTACTTTGGAAACACTACAAACATTCACAGATATGAAATATGAAGATAGTATCTCCTCCATTGAACAGTTTAAAGCACAAAGTCTGTGGCAAAATTCTCTTATACGTGTCGGAAACAGACCAATTTACTATAGATCATGGTATTTTAAGGGAGTCAAAAATGTATGTCATTTGATTAGAAACGATCGAGCTAGACAAACTGCCTTTCCTTTTCCGATTTTACAGAACGTTATAACATCAAAACAAACTTTCTAACTTTCCACGGCGTTATATCAGCCATTAAATCACTATTGAAAACATATGATGTAAACAACCAGTGTCGTAACACCAAATATGAAAATTTCATTGATACTTTTTTAAAGACGAGCAAACCTAGTAGACTAGTTTAAAAACTCCTTGTTGACAAACAACAGAAGAGCCCCATTGATAACCAAAGTAAATGGAACGCGGATTGCATGCTTACCACATAAAATACATATGATGCCCGATTTAGGGTGTTAGCTCTATTGTACATTGTACACATTCATTGTATTAGGTAAAATTATGTATTCTAATATATTCTATGGTATTGTATTCTATTGTATTGTCGTTCTTTTGTGCTCTAATATTCTATTGTTTTAACAAAAGAATAAGTGTTACCCCTAAATCGCGCATGGTATAATAAAATACGCTTGAAGTTAAAAAGCCCGGGGAGGGTTTTGAATGTGGCCCAGGGGAATAATAGGGTATAATAGAAAAACAATGGAATACAAATGAACGTGAAGCATTATATAATGACACACGTTGCATTATTTATCAATATTCATATATAATGCGACATGTGATATTATATAATGCTTCAAATAGTAGATAAAATATGAGCGGGAGATCTGTATGGGCGTTTACAATGGCTCGCCTTCGGCTCGCCATTGTAAACGCCCATACAGATCGGACGCGAATATTTTATCCTACTTATGAAATGAAACAATGAGTAGAGATCTGTATGAAAAGTTAATGCATACCCTTTTTTGGCGCACCGCGCCAAAAGTGTACTAATTAGCTCAGCAGAGTTAATGCTACTGTTTAATAATTCATCAACTCAGTTGATTTGTATTGGGGTTTACAAACCTTCATTAAACATTCATTTCTTTTGTATTTTCCTTATGAATTATTAATGAATTTTATAAGTTTATATACAGTAGGAATTAAATACTGAGAACAACCATTAATTTCAATAAACACATTTATTTTGTGCTAACTTACAAATGAAAAGTACAATTATTGAATACTGAGCCCGAAATAACAACTTTGTTTACGTTGGAACTATCTGGTATAGTCATGTTAGCTAACAATTCATCTGCGACGTCAAAATCTAACGATTCAAGATCTAATAAATTTGAATTGCTTTCAGCTGCATCTGTTTTAGAAAGACTAACTTTTGTGCTGGGGGTGTTAGTCGATCGGAGGCGCTATCTGTAAGATTTGCTTCGGAGGCATGTTTTTACTAATGCAAGCGAAGTATCAAAAGACCGCATTCGAATAAAATACTGACATAGTTCTGCATATTTAAATTTCTAACTTTATTTCTCCTTCATTATTGTTGTTCAATTCCCAAATGCAAACAACCTTCTTTTGTTTTCTCATATCACTCCACATAGTTTCATCGATATTGGACAAAATGGTCATGAATTATTGACGATTTTTTTTAAGTCATTCAATAAACTCATTCAATAAACGTGTTTTAAGTCATTCAATAAACTCGCAGCACGTGTTTTATCAGGTATAAAACACTGCTGCTCGTTTATTAAATGGTACTAAACCAAAATAAAAATAAAGGATAACGAGCAGTGCACTTTTTGCCAAAACGAGAAGGAGACTCTTATTCATCTTTTCTGGACTTGTAGCGAAACCACTCTTTTTTGGCAAGACTTTAAACAATGGTTAGCTAATCGCACAGAAGCTTCAAATACACTTAGTTTAGCTAAGAAGACATACCACGCACTCCTTCAGGAAGATGCCAGTAGCGCAAAAGTACTAGAAGCAAGAGCAGTTGAGACGACGGATGTTGTCACCTTACCTGAAGGATACGATGGGCGCTAAAATTGGCGCAAAAATCAACTCGGCTCAATGAAGCTCAAAAGAAGTACCTGGAAGAAAAGTTCAACCTTGGGACAGCAAACAGGGCACAAGAGAGAGGCAATGGAGATGCGTTTGGCAATGAAAACAGATGGATCGAGGCTGTTCTCCAGTGACGAGTCCTCACCACAGTAGACACAGTCTTTCTTTTCAAGAATGACATATAAGCTGCACGCTGTGAGGATTGATGACTCGGACATAAGAGTTGCACAAGAAGAGCAGGAGTTCTATAATACCCGCCAGGCTGTGCTGGTGAAGTGCAGTTACAGCACCCCATCGCCTACGACAATCTTAACCTGCGCGACATGCAAAAGAAAGGCAGCATGAAAACATTGAGCACAGTCATGCTTAAGATTGTTTGCGAGTATTGAGGCGTGTCCACAGAAGGATTCCACGCAAGGCGCAAGGCGGATGGGGAGCTTGTCACGGCATGTGCTGTGTGTAACTAATAACATAGTTGTCGTATTCCCGTCTTTGCTTCGCTTGGAAATTATTTCTATCACTTACCCCCCCCCCCCCCCCCCCCCCCCCCCTCCCCCCCCCCCCTTGGGTTTTTGCGATGTTGTAATATTTCGGAAATATTTTACATCTAATAGATAACCCGCGATGTGCTCAGCTCTACAAGATAAAGTAAATATTATGGGTTGGGGCGCTGCTGGGTTCCGTGACGTCATCCAAAATGGTGGCCAGGATGGCCTCCGTTTTTTTTTGCTAAAAATTCAAATTTATCGGAAAAATGCGGAAATTACAAATATTGTTTGCTAGAGTTGCAAAATAACATACAATTAAACATTTTGATGCTTTGATAGCATTTTATATGATTTTTCGCTGAAAAAAGGTGAAAACACGCATTTTTCTTCAAAAATGGGTTGACAACATGTTACTTATGACGTCATATCTCGTTACCATGGCAACCGGTTATCGCCAAACTTTACCAAAATGTGACTCATGGATAAACGAACAGCTACTGAAAACGACATGTGCTAACCTAAAATGGTCTTGAAAATATCGGAGAAAAATCTTAAGGGGGGGACAACCACCCAACACCCCCTCCCCAACCCTTTTTCGGATTTTGAGATACGGGGGTGCTTACCATTTGTAGGAAAAAACCGGTTGGGATGACCGTTACATAATGGTAAGCGATTTTCCAAATTTACTGACCAACCGACGAGATTGCACTTACCATTTAAATTTTCCATTTCTTCGTCCTGGTACCCAGACCGTTAACTCGATTTAGGGATTTGAATTTTTTCTAAATTCAAATGGTAAGGAAAATTCCAGTCGAATCGTCCCAACCGGAATCGCTGGACAACCTCTGAAGGTTGTCCACTTGTTCCAACCGGAATTCTCGGAAAATCAACCGTACCATTTGCTTTCCAACCGAAAATACCGGTTTTCGTGGCTTAATGGTAAGCACCCCGGGGTGCTTACTATTTGTAGGAAAAAACGGTTGGGGTGACTGTTACATAATGGTAAGCGATTTTCCAAATTTACCGACCAAATGACAAGATTGCCCTTACCATTTAAATAATTATAATTCCATTTTGCCATTCTCAGTGGTAACCAGACCGTTGACGCGATTTAGCGATTTCAATTTTTTCTACATTCAAATGGTAAGGAGATTTCCAACGTTCCATTCCGAAACGGAAAAATGGGACTACCTCTGGAGGTATTCCACAATTTCCGAATGGATTTTCCAGAAATTGTATGATCCATTTGACTTTGAACCGAAATTTCCACAGGCAGCCCAAGCTCACATCACGAGAAAGTGAAGGGTTAATTATTAGCGGTGTGTGAGACGGGACGTGACCCTTCGATGAAAGCGGTATTGGGTTACACGGCGGCCGTTTTAAAAATTTAAGACTTTGTATGGGGAAAAAAATAACGTCGATTTCGAACGCTTGATAAAGCGAAATTTAGGCATTAATTCAATAAAGTGATTCCATTGAACTCACCTCTGGTGTATTCTTTTGTCCTTTGGGGTATTTCAAGTCGTTTTCGGTTGTTTTGTCACCACTGTTATTCCCTTCATAAGACGAAGTCAAGGCAGAACACTCGGTTCGAGACCGACTTCCATTCGGAGGCGGTTTCGTCCAAAAAATCCATCCGATCGGCGATTTTTCCAGCCAAAGTTAAAGCACTATGTCCCTTCCACCATAAAATATGTCTGGTTTCCGAAAATCATCACACATTACGCCGAAAATGAGCATTTTCGGCCACCGATTCCAAGATCGCTTCTTTCGGCGCGAGCTGGTGATTTTGACAGTGGACACGGCCGTCGGAGAGACTTGGGTCCGAGATGAAATTCCTATCTCTCCAGGGTGATTGAGGGGATTCATGTTGCTGATCGAAACAAAGGAGCTATTCGATATGCTTTAGTGGGGATGGGGTAAGGACTGAACATAAATCCCCTTATTCATGTGGCCTGTTTTGAAAACGCTCTCAGAATTCGCCGTTTTATTCACCCGAATTTTTTATTCGGTCGATGTTTAGTTGAAATGATTGTCCTTCCCTGGAGTATAGTCTCGTTGGTTAAAGCCATGTACCAGATCGCTTTTTTGAGCCTTGATTTTAGCCAAAATTCGGTTGTGGTAGGGACTGTTGAAAGGTATAAATTTGAAAATTTCGTCAAAAATTCAAGTTTACGTTTCATTTAAATTTTACACCGTTAATAGCCAGTGGAAATAATAGCTTTCGACTCCCTGGAATAATTTTTCTAGAAAGCTTTCAATATACGAACAGGAGCTTCCGCAAAAGTCTCGATTTTAAGCGAATTTAGCCCGTCTCCAAGCGCAAAATACGAAAAAATTCACTAAAAAATAAATAAAAACCTAAATGACCTGAAACTTATATTTTTAGAACTAGTTCACTGTGGCCTTTATTCTGGCAAAGTTTGGGGAAATCGCTTTTTTCTATCTTGCATACCCTTAGTCGGTCCTTACAGCAAACCGCTCTTAATATTTGAAATTCATCTATCATCTCCGAAAAGTCTTACATGGCCGACCTCTTCAGCAGATTTAAACGTAAGGAAAGAGGAAGCAGCGGTTCCGATAGCGAGACTTCTCCGCAAGGAAAAAGAATTTGTGAAGAGGATTCGAACGACACTGACGAAGTTCTTGTGGCTCTGGATATGTCGAAGGATGTAGCTGTGAAGTTGCAACAAGTCCTAGATAAGCTTGGTAAAATGGACGAGAAAATTGAAAGTGTCATGGCCAAAGTGACTGGCCTAGAAAAGACGATGACCAGCATTCAGTCAGAAGTTTCTTCCCTCAAGAACAAGGTGGACTCTATGGAAAGCAAATTGAAAGAAATGGACAAGGGTTTACAATTCGCAAATGCTGAAGCTGAGGACCTCAAAGTGCAAAGCAGTGCTAATCAACAAAGCATAAAAGATCTAAAAGAACGCATTCTTTATCAAGAAGTTTATAATCGCAGAGAGAACTTGCGATTCTTTGGTTTTCCCGAGAGCAATGAGTCAACAGTCGACGACTCAAGTAAGGTAGTGTACCGTTTCATAGAGAGAGATCTCAATATCGAAGATGCACGTAAAATCGAGTTTCAGAGAGTTCACCGTATTGGAAGAAAAGTTAGAGGTATTTCTCCTCCTATTATTGCACGGTTTCTTAGATATCCTGATCGGGAGCGCGTTTTTAAAGCAGCTTTGGAAGCACAGAACGACCTTCAGGACATCAAGGTGTATGCAGACCTACCAAAGGAAATACAAGATAATCGGAAGAAGCAATGGCCACAATTAAAGCGTGCGAGAGAAGAGGGCAAAAGGGCTTACTTTAGTAGGAAAGAGCCGGACAAATTATACATTGAAGGACGTTTTGTCGCTCCTTAATTATTATTATTTTTTCTTTCCGTTTTCTCTTTGGAAAAAATGCACTTGTAGATCATTTTCTAATCATTGCAATTTCTTGTTTGGTTTTATTTTTCGCATATGTTTATAAATGCGGGAGCACTTTGTGCATAATCAAGCGGTACCAAATCCCATGGGCTGCGTTTTGGATATTATTATCAGCAGCCATTATAGCTTATTGTTAATAGTGTTAAATGTTCTTTGTTTTTTGACAGTACTTACCATTCTTTTTCCTTTTGATATTAAGTTATGCATTTCTTGTGTGGCGTTTGACATTTTAATATATTTCTTTCTGACATGCAATTCAATAATAAGGAATACACGGATTTTAAATTATTATCCTTAAATGTTCGAGGCATTCGTTCAGCCACAAAGAGAAAAGCCCTTTTTATGTGGTTGAAAGAACAGAAAGCGGATATAATTTTTTTGCAAGAAACTTACAGCACACCAGAGGTCGAAGACTTTTGGAGAACACAATGGCAGGGTAAGCTTTTCTTTTCACATGGTTCTAATCATAGTTGTGGAGTAATGGTTTTGGTTAGAGGAGATTTAGAATTTAATTTGATTTCTATTAAGACGGATAATGAAGGGCGTTATATTTTATTAGAAGCTGAGGTACAGGGTTCAATTTTTTTGTTTTTGAATGTCTATTTCCCCAATAAAGTTCAGGAACAGTGTCGTTTTATTGAAAATTTAAACTGTACAATTGATGATGTTGTTAGAGATAAGGAATTTAAGTTGGTTGTGGGAGGAGATTTTAATATTACACTAGAGTCAGACCTTGATTGTTCGGGAGGCAATCCGATTCAAAAGGCTTCAGTTAAAAGTATTCAAGATTTGTGTCTTGATTTTGACCTAGTTGATATCTGGAGAATTCGAAATCCTACAACGAAACGCTTTACCTGGAGGCAAAAAGATCCCTTTATTCAGAGAAGGCTAGACTACTGGTTAATTAGCGATGTCTATCAAGAAGATATTGAAAAAAACTGACATTATTCCGTCAATTAATTCTGACCACTCTGCGATTTTTATTCATATTAATAATATAGAGAGGCAAAAACATGGCCCTTCGTTTTGGAAATTTAACGCTAGCTTACTTGATGATGAGAATTTTGTAGTTTTAATCAACCGAAGTGTACCGATTTGGTTAGATGAATTTAAAGAGGTGATCTATGGGATTTGATTAAGTATAAGATAAGACAGGTGACGATAAAATATAGCAAAGAAAAGGCTCGACAAAGAAGGAAAAAAATATTTGATATTGAAAACTCTCTTAAAGACATGGAAGAAAAATGCAGTAATAGCCCTACTTCTGAGAATACAGAACAACTGGAAATCCTTAAAATGAAATCTGATATTGTTTATGAAGAAGTAGCAATGGGAGCAATTATTCGATCGAAGGCAACTTGGTATGAAAAGGGAGAAAAAAGCAATAAATATTTTTTAAATCTTGAATCTCATCGAAAGGCTAAATCTTCAATTCGTAAGGTCTTTAATAATGAAGGTGTTGCAGTCACAGATCCCAAAAAGATTTTGGGGGTTATTGAGGGTTTTTACTCTAATCTCTACAAAAAGGATGATCTTGAGCCGTCTGAAATCTTGATGAATTCTTTTTTGGAAAATCCGCTTATGCCTAGACTCTCTCCTGATAATGTCAAAGTATGCGAAGGTAAATTAACAATGGATGAATGTGTTAGGAGTCTCAAATCTTTTGAATCCAATAAATCTCCAGGTAATGATGGATTAACTGCTGAATTTTATAAGTGTTTTTGGAACACTGTTGGGGAACTACTAGTAGCTAGCCTCAATGATTCCTATGACTTCGGTGAATTATCAAATACACAAAAGCAGGCCATCATAACATTATTAGAGAAAAAAGATAAGGATAAAAGAGATATTTCTAATTGGAGACCAATTTCTCTGATTAATGTTGATGTTAAAATAGGATCAAAGGCGATCGCTAAAAGACTCGAATCTGTTCTTCCTAGTATTATACATTTCAACCAATGTGCCTATGTTAAAGGTAGGACTATTTTTGATGCGGTTAGAACAATAGATGACATTTTAGAGTATACTGAGAGATACAAAATCAACGGAAGATTAATTGCCATAGATTTTAAAAAGTAGAGAATTTCTATTCCGCACTCTAGCGGCCGTTTGCTTTGGTCCTTCATTTATTCGATGGATTCATACCTTTTATAATAATATTTCTAGTTGTGTTTTAAATAATGGCTTCGCTACTGCACATTTTGGTATCCAGCGTGGTGTTAGGCAGGGAGATCCTCTTTCTCCGTATCTCTTTATTATTGTATTAGAAACTTTGGCTTCAACGATACGGTCCAACAATGACATTCGAGGTATTATGGTTGAAGACGAAGAAATCAAATTAGGGCTATTCGCTGACGATTTAACTGCTTTTTTGAAGAATGATAAATCTCTTATAAAGTTCTTCGAACTTTTGTTGCATTTCGGTGAATGTTCTGGCCTCGCAATAAATCATGATAAATCAGAAATATTATCGCTAGGGAATTCTACATCTGTGCCGCTAAATCTTTACCAGACTCCGTTTAAGGACATATTAAGAAATTCATAAGGATTTTAGGCGTGTATTTCACCTACGATCGTCGTCTTAGACGCAAACTTAATTTTGAAGAAATCACCAAATCCATTAAAGATAAGTTAAAAATCTGGAGATGGAGGAATCTTACTATTATTGGTAAAATTCAAATTGTTAAAACATTCATTATTCCTATTTTCTTGTACCGTGCTAGTCTGATCTGTATAGATAAGGAATTTGTAAACGAGGTAAACAAAATTATATTTGACTTTATATGGAAAGGCAAAGACAAAGTGAAACGTCATGTACTCATTGGTGATATTGAAAATGGTGGACTAAAAGCTCCGCATCTGGATTCCATTATTAAAACTCAGAGAATACTTTGCTGCAAAAAGCTTGTGAGTGATGATCATAGTAATTGGAAAACTATTCTTCTCCACTACCTCAAGCTGGTTGGTGGTAAATGTATCCTCTGTTGCAACTTCGACGTAAAAAATGCTGCCCATTGAGCTTCCATCCTTTATGAAGAATGTTTGCACGATTTCTCGAAATGTTCGATGGCCAATGAAGCTAGTTCAGGCAATGTCGATGCGGTGGATATTTTAAAAATTGTTTTATGGAATAATAGATTTATTTCTATTGGTGGTAAATCTGTTTATAACAAAGGACTCGAAGACAGACGAATTATAAGGATTGGGGATCTCATTTCAAAACCAATGAAATCATAACGAAGAGTATGCTAGAGTTAAATGTATCACCATTGGATGCGTTTCAGCTTATTTCAGTAATTGATGCTCTCCCATATGAATGGTGTTATGCGTTAAAGAGGAGTCTATTTATTTCTCCTGTTCCTTTCAATCTAAATGAGCAGACACAGTTGTCTTTGTCTGGAAAAAATGTTTTACTAAGTAATGCCGATTCGAAAAGTATCTACAAAGAAATGCGGGACAGGGTCATCGTCCAACCCACCGCTCAAAAGAAATATATCGAACAATTTGAAAATGACAGTTTAAACTGGAAAGAAATTTATAGCTTACCTTACCAAGTGGCTCTCGATACAAAATCGCGCGAGTTTCAATATAAACTGTTAAACAGATTTCTGGCAACTAATGCCTTTTTGTATAAAATTGGTATAGTTTCGTCACCTTTATGTTCTTTGTGTGACATGGCGAATGAATCCCCCGAACATATTTTTGTATCTTGCCAAAAAACCGTGAGATTTTGGGCTGAAGTTATTAAATGGTGTAGCGATCTGGGTGTAGTGATAAACAACCTTTCAGATAAGGATATATTATTTGGTATACAGGAATGTGAAGACAATCTTTTCATAAATCATATTTTGTTGGTTGGTAAACAGTATATCTATAATTGTAGACGCACCAAAACAAACCCTGGTCTTAGGGTTTTTCTGGCAAGACTCAATAAGGTTTATCAAATAGAAACTATCATTGCTAAATCGCGAAACAAAATGTCCATTCATTTATGGAAATGGCGTAAATATTGTAATAACAAAAACTGATCATGAATGTCGGCACTTGACATGAAATTGCTGACATTGTTAAATGGATTACTTTATATTGGTACTGTCTTTGTGAGTGTAATGTGTGTATTGTGTGTGTGTTAATTGTAATCGAATTTTAATGAAATGGAATGAAATAAAAAAGTTATTAAAATACAAAAAAAAAAACGCTAGGTGCTTTTTGTAAATAATTTCTTAGGTTTTAAGATCCTTTATACTTTGTATTGTATTGTGGGCAAGATGTTTTTTTAGCTAGCTTTTGAATCTGTGGTGAAATATTGTTTGCCATTCAAATAACATCTTTACTTTCCTGTGGTGTTGTTTAATAGGCCCTTTTTACATGGAAAGAGGATGATCCTAGTGCTAGGATGATCCTAGAAGGTTCATTTGGTTTACATGAAAAAATGCGGCACTAGGATGATCCTAGCGCTAGCATCATCCTACCTCTCACATAGGAGGATCCTAGCGCCAGGATCATCTTATTCGCATGTAAACTGAAAGCAGAAAACATGTCACGCTCGGATGATCCTAGTGCTAAGATCATCCTAGCACTAGGATCATCCTCTTTCCATGTAAATAGGGCCTAAGAGTAGTTTTCAATTGAGTGTTGTAAAACCAAAACCAAAGTAATTACTCTGACCAATCACAGCAGTCGCAAACAATCCAATGAACCAATCAGAGCTCGAAGCAGTTACACGTCGGCGGCGCCAAACGTAGGAAAACGCGTGCGAGCAAGTCACGATTGGTTTTGGTTTTACTTCTGATTGGTCGAGAAAGTGGCGCGAGATTTTTTAGCCAATCACAAAGCGTAGCAATGCAAAACCAAAGCAATTATGTAATTACTTTTCACACTCAATTGAAAACTGCTCTAAGTTGTATAGAAAAATTCATTGTCTGACGAGTGAATTCCACGTTAAATTGCACGCGAAAAACCGTTATCGCCCTTGAATCGCATATATCAAAGAAAAACACAACGTTTCCAGCGAGAAAGCCATTTCAAAGCCAACTGTCAAGAGCCGTAGCGAATAGAAATCGAAAACTGATTCAAAATCACGAATTTGAATCACGCGCGGTCAGGAAAAAAACCTTGTGGTAGCGACAAATTTTAGTTTGAATTATCTGTAAATGACATTTTATGACTAAAATTGATGCTGTTTGTACACGAAAGGGCATAATGTGGACTGTGGAGCCGAACTGCGAACGTTTGTGGTGGCCGGCAAATTAGAATTTCATCACAGCGACAAATAAACACCACGCTAAATGGGGAAAAACCTTTGGACAACGAAGAAGGCAAATTTGTGAGTACTAATGAGTAGTTGAATAAATGCGGGTACCGGTGCATCCTCGGGCCCGTTAGTTTTAAGCGTAAAATATCTTACCCCAACTTATACACAAAAAAATAGTATGTCTCGATTACTATCGTTATGTTCGAATCGTTCAGAAGTCAAAAAAAAATATAGAATTTCATTTCTCATTTTCTCCCAAAATCTTGCAGCATTTCTGAATGCTACCTACTGTTTAAATTCGTCAGAAACATATTATAATTGATTGAAAAACGACCACTTCATATTCTGCCTAATCAAAAACATAACCCAACTATTCCATTAAGTTCATATAACTTTGAAGACGTGCACACTAAGGGGCCCTTCGGATCCACCGGTACCCGCATTTATTCAACTACTATGTGTCAAAAAAACTGGGGAAATCTTCTCCAGGTTGGCAAAATAAAAATCTGGAGAAAAACCATTTCAAAATGGATTTTGTTTTTTCAGTTTTTGAATTTCAAAATGGTTTTTCTCCAAACTTTTTCTGTCAACCAGATATTTAGTTGACAACCTTCCAGAAAATATTTGGTTGACAAATATTTTCTCTAGAAAAGTTTCTCCGGAAAAGAAAATGTCTGATTCCGAAGATGAAGATGAGGAAATAGATGACACTCCTGAAATTATTCAAGAAACATATACAACAACATGGCATTCTCATAAAAATCCCAGACTTGAACATTTCAAAGTTGTCATCCGTCAAAATCAGGGGAAGAATCAAATTCCACTCAAAGATCTCGAGTTTTATCAAGAACAAATTCTCTCCCAAATTCCTCTCCACGAAGTCACCAGAAAAAAAGTCAGGGAGTTTGTCAAAGCTTTCAAATGGAAAAAAGTCAATGGCAACGAACATGAAATTTTCAATCACATCACAAATCACGACGGGAATGACTATGAGTATCTGGAAAAGTTTCTCATTGACGATTTTAAATATTTCTCACTGACATATGATGATCTTCATCTCAAGCGAAAAAAGTTTCTTAATTTCAACCAAGTTCTTTTCACCCTTCTGAAAAAGAATGGTTTCAACCCAAATGAAGATGATTTCAAACTGCTTATTCTTCCATCAAGAAGGGCAGAACAGGAAAAAATAATCCAAACAATCTTCAAAAAATTAAATTGGAAAGAAAATGGAAGCCAGTGACAATGAAAATTGTTCCACTTGCTCAGAGGAGGAAGAAAGGAGCGAAAATGAAACCCCAACAACATCTGACGAGGAATTTATTGTCTCTGATTCGGAGATGGAGGAAGCAGAGCAAAATGAAGAAGAGGAAGACACAATTGAACTCCTCTTTGAATCATTCATCAATCTCCAAGAGGAACACAAGATTCTCAAAAATGAACTCCAAAAGCAAAGTTGTCTCCTCTGGGAAATCCACCGGGAATTGAAGGAAAGAAGTGTTATTTCATAAATATGAATGTGAAACATTCATATTTTCTAAGATAGCTTTGCCACATCACTCAGCGGAACCCAAGAATTGAATTTATCGGGATATCCTTTCCATTTAACCAAGGCTTTCTTTTTCTTCTGGTCGCGGCGAATAACCTTTTCAATGCGAAAAATATCTTGGTTTGTCCCTTGAAGTTCTTGTTCATAGAAGCTTCCTTTGATCGGTTCTCCCAACAGATCGACTAACCTATACGTTACAGGATTTGTGTTTAAAACCTCATCAACGACAAATATCTCCTCTGTCCAGTTCGGGGTGAAACCTTTGTCGAATATCTTTCGCTTGTATTTTGAAATTCGGACTTTGTCGTCAACTTTGAATTTTGCTGGGTTGTGTTTAGCATAAATTAGGTATCCGAAAAGATTAGCAAAAACCTTTGTTTCATTTTTCTGTTTGCTCGCCTCTGCGGGTGACATCTTAATGCTTGAATGATAAGTGTTATTATATTGATCCACTAACCTGTCCAGTTTGTCCCAGTATATTGTATTATTGTTAGCAGAAAACATCCGGAAGAGTTTCTCCTTCATCGTCTTGTTCCAACGTTCAACCACAGATGACTTTTCTTCGTTCTCTGTGGTATACAATTTTATCCCATTCTTATTCAGGAGATCCTTCATAGTTCCATTGAAAAATTCACTTCCTTTGTCTGTCCAAAGCATCTTCGGTTTTCGTGCCTTCGCAAATATGGATCGGAAAGCATCGGCAACTGTTTGTCCTCGCTTGTCTTTCAGGGGGCGAATCCAACCGAACTTTGAGAAAACATCGATCACCATCAGGAGATATCTTATTCCCTTGTTCCACTTTGAAAATTTCCCCATCTCAACCAGATCAGCCGCCCAGATGTTGTCAACGCCATATGCAATAACTCTTCTCTTTGGAAATCTTCTCCTTATTGGCTGGTGAAGTTCATTTGCCAGATTTTGAGTCCAGCCTTCACTCAAAATCTTTTCCCGTTTTTTGGGGCACCCAAACCAAGTTTTTGTTTTGCATCAATGGTATTTCGTGCCAAAGCATGACCCCACTGTCTTTCTTTCCAGGGAATCGCATCCAAAGCGGCAACCATTTTCCTGTCTGCTTTATTTTTACATTTGCGTGGATCTGCTTGTTTTGCACAGATTGTATAATCAACATCATGTTGCATAGAAACTGCATCTGTTTTTCCTGTTGGTTGTTGCATAATTTCAAGAATCTTTCCAGTTTCATCGAATCTAACTTGTTTTTCCAAAGGGTTATACGGACCAGTGAAGTTATGCCCGGGAAGAGTGAATCCTTTTTTCGGTCTGGGAAGTTTTCCAATCAAGTTATGAACATCCAGTCCTCCCCCATCCAAATCTGCTCGATCTGTCTTATATTTTCTGTTTGGTCTAATTGCTGTGCTCAGTTGATCCATCATATCGGAAGAGGTTTTGGCAAGAAATGGTTTCATCTTATCCAAAGCAAAATCCAATGCTTTTTTCTGAGTGGTTTTGTTTCGCAACAATTCACTTGCCCCATATCTCCCCATTTCAACTGTTTTCTTTCCCAACCATGGAATTGCATGGGCAAAACCAGTCAAAGCCAATTCTCCAATGCCCCCACCTTGTGGGGGCAGATTTAGTTTCCCGAGATGAATCTTGTTTTTTTAATTCCGCATGAAGCGCAATGGCAGAAAAACATCTTTCTCCCATTTTTTGCAGTCATATATCCGGATGGTTCAACGCAACCAGTGAACCTTTTTTCTTTGACGCAATATGATTCCATTTTTAATTGAAATAATCTTTTATGAATTTCTCATTTTGCATTGTGTCAGTCAAACTGAAAGGTTGGAGAATATCATAGAAATCTTTCCCCTGCGACCATTGATGCAGGAAATAAAGGCAATAATACCCGCAAAGAACACTGTTGATGTTTTGATACTGACTGCTGTTCCAAATTACAGGTTTGGAACTTTTAAATTCAAGAGGATAGCCCATGCCGAAACTATCAAAATACCACAAGAACTTTTTATCATGCGATGGGACGCAACAAACCCAATGAGTTCCCGCATTTTTGAGTGAATCAAGATTGATGATGCATGGGCTGTGTTTTTTGGGCATAGCTTCATCTCTTGCAAATATTCCTTTGAAATTGGGAATCCCCAGATATTCAATCCAATTCAATAGATCAACATTATTCAGGGGTTTAATTACAAATTTGGGTCTCACAGAAGTGTCCCGAGAATTGGAATGCTGTTGAATGGACTTTTCGACCCTAACAGAAGTCCTTTGCCCGTTTTTGATTTTTTTTTTCCCATTCCAACAGGGTTTCCCCAACTTCCAATGAATGGAGGAGGTCTTGCCCAAGGAGTCCCCAATCTTGGAGCTCCTTTTCCAGAGGTCGCTCCGCTCCCTTTTGGGCGTCCAACTCTGGGGGCACCTTTTCCTTTTGGGCGTCCAACTCTTGGAGCTCCTTTCCCAAACAGGTTTTTCACCATGTCAAGAGACAATGGGATTCCAATGGATGCCAGAATAGTGCCAAGTGCTCCTCCAGATTGTTTTGTGGTTGGTCTCATCACAACTTGTCCTCCTGATTGCAGGGCAACCAAAATATCCTGTTTCTGTTTATTTGTCAACAAATGTTTATTGTCAATCAGTTTCTGAATTTTATTTTGGGGAATGAGAAACCCACCAATCTGGCCACCACTTCCGCTTATCTTTTTAACTACTTGACTTGCTCCTTCACTCGCCAAACCAGCAAGTGCTGATAATCCCAGTGTTTTAGCCAGGGTTGGTGCAAGTGTTTTGGCTAGAGGTATAATAGCAGAAAATAGACTTCCACCTTGTTTCATTACTTTTCTGATTTGTGTTTTTGTTATCTTAATCTCAACTCCATTTCCCAGAGATTTTGCTTTTGTGATTCTTTTTATTTGATTGGCTGTCAGCATCAGTTCATCATTTCCACTTGTTTGATTACTACCCAATCTCAGGGTGACTGGAGTGTTTGTTCTGAATGCTCTTCCAAGCTTTTGTTTTTGCCCTTCAGACAAATTTACTTTATACGGGTGATATGTTGTCATTTTTAATGATAACATATGTTTTAGGCAATGACTAATTCATTTCCAACTTTATTGATTTTAGCTGTTTCCTCATAGAGAACTACTGCATGCACATTGAAGTTCGCAGTCGCATTAGCATTCAGCGTATATCGAAATATCAACTGCTTGGGGTCTCGTGTTGGTTTTTCAGCTTGGTAAGACAAGTCGAAATATATGAGGCTATAAAGTGATTGAAAGTTAGCCAAATTCAACTGAGTCCCAGTGTTGAAGTCATTTTTCCTCATTGCATAAGCCATGACATCATTGAAGATTCTGACTTTTGATTCTGTGTCATAGTCAGTTTCAGGATAAAACACTCCATTTCCATACTCCAATCTGCAAGTTGACAAGGATGAGTTTGCATCTGCTGCATTCAGCTTGAAAGTGTCCATCAAATATGGAGAGTCTTCTGCAAGGTCATCATTGGGTGGAGCTGTTCTTTTCAGCCAGACAAAAATATGTCTTACATTATCAATGCTCGCTGAAATCTGGAAGAATCCTGATGATCGTGTAGCAGCTGATTGTTCATATATCTCTCTCAGATAGTTCCATTGTGTTTCTTTCAGGAATGAACTGACAAATTTATCATAAAGAGAATCTTTGGGAGTCAGTCTTGGCACCCAAAGCAAAAATCTGTTGATAACAACTCTTCCGTCATCAGTGCCATTTGCCATATGAATTAATTCATCATCCTGTTGAAGATTAATTTCAAATTGTAGTTGCATTGGGACCAATATCCTGTCTTCCAGTTCTTCGAAAAAGGAGAAACGATTCAGGGGAATAATCGTGTTGACATTTTTTGCCCCTCCAGTTCCATTGTCTCGAAGAGCTTGAGTTTGCAGTCGTCTCGCTTCAAATCCTGTGTTATTCGCAGCTGTTGTTGCATTCACATCTAAATACCAGAAACTGTTCTTTGCTACTGACCTGCTGAAGTCATCTGAGTATTCCAACAGATTTTTAACAAAAGTAACTTTATGCAGATTGTCAGGTTCGTAAACAATCTTCCCTGCAGATCTGATGGTCATGTGTTTTATCAGGGAATGTGAGCCATTTATGACTGTTATCCTATCAGCAGCAGCATATCCAGCACCATCTGCTAATTTCTGGAGTTGAAATTGCACTTCAAAATATGCATTATGCCAGTCATAAAACGCTGATCTATCATTGATGGTGAATTTATAACCATTCTTTTTTTGATGTTCTCCATTAGCTGGGGCCACGATTACACTGTCCAACTGGAATCTTACTAATTCATTTCTTTGGAGATATTCATTCGATCGAAAAGCCATTTTGATAGATTATTTTAAATTCCTTGGCCACTGATCAGTCTATTCAGGATGTCAGTTGCACTTTCTCTCTGTGGTTGTTTCACAGGGAGCGAAGCAGGGAGCGAAGCAAGGAGTGATTGTGGTTTTCGTCCTCGTTTGGCAGGACTCGCAGATGGTTTTCCAATCTTCATGTTACCCAGTTTTTTCATAATCAAATCACCTGATTTTTCAACTGCTGCTTTGCCAAGTTTTTCTCCAGCGTGAGAAATTCCTGCGTCCAATGCTTTTTTCGCAAATGGTTTCGCAACTTTCTTGAGAATTCCTTTCATGGCTGGTCCTGCCATCTTTTTCAGTGGCTTGAAGATGGAATCAAAAATGATACTTGTTCCTTTGTGTTTATAAACAAACTTCCCCAGTTTGGGATGATAATAACGAGAAAATTCATATGCTTTCATTTTATAGTCTTTTTTTTAATATCAACGAGAATGCTGTGTCTGCCCCATTCAGGTTAACAATTCTTCTTTTCCCGTCTGTGATATACATCCGAATTGAGCTGATCGTGTTTTTATTCACAGGGCAGAAAGCTATTTTTTTCGGTTCACGCTCAAAACTATATGATGCCTGCAGAACAGATGTGGAAAAGGAATAGATGTCAGTCTCTTCCCCATCCACAAGTGAATCATTTGTCAAATCACAATGAATGTTCAACATATCAGTATCTTGACTCAAATTTGGTACTTTGGGGCCAATATTAACTTTCTCTTTCAGAATCTTTTTATCAAACCCCACAAGCTCCCCGAAATTAGATTGGGTGAAATCCAGTTGATAATTTTCAGCCAGTGTTATTGTCACTCTGAAAGTTTCATTGCTGAAAGCCAGATTGATTGGAAAAACATCCTCTTTTCCAGATTCTTTCACCACTGTTGCTTTCCGAATGAAATCATTTATCCCAGAATACTCCCAAACTCCAGCGGGGAAAGCAATATCGGAAAATGTTTTCCCACCATCAGAGGAAAACCTGATCAGTTGATTTTCATATTGAGGATTGATGTTATACCACGTAAAACTCATATTGATGATTCGTTTCAACCCAACAACATATTGTTCATTCGGATCAAGAATAATTGGCTGATTGAATTTTGTTGTGAAATTTTCAGGTTTGTTTTGTTTGTTCTTCACTGCATAGGATGATAAAACAATTTCGCTTTCCATTTTATGTTTTGAAATAGTTTTTATAGATCTTCTCATGCTGGGACCTGTTAATCACTGACTCTTTCAGGAGAAGATCAAGAATGCCCACTCCAGTGTTTCTGATTGCCAGATTTGTGTTCCCAGCAAGAATGGAGCCAATGATAACCTCAAGTTTCTTGAGAAGCTCTTTTGGATTGGAGAAAAAACGAACAGAACCACCTTTTTTTCTTCGAGTTTTGATTCCCGAGCCTTGAAATGTTTCTGCTTTGTTGCCGTAAAAGGTTATGTACGCATTCAGAGCTCTTCTAAACCGGTCTATCCCTGCATGTTTTATCTCTTTTTGCTCTGCCGTTATTTGCCCCCTGTTAGCCAGTTTAGTCCAAAATGTTTTGTAACCGTTTAATTGAGATCGTTTGTGTCTTGCAGCGGGCAGAACGTATTTCTCAAGATAATTTTTTTTCTTTGTTGGTGATACCTCTGGATCATTAAGCATCATATCCACTATCTTATAATTGTCGATGTTCATTTCATTCATTAATTTATTTGCGT
Organism: Dendrophyllia cribrosa; assembly: GCA_024195265.1. NCBI lineage: Eukaryota > Metazoa > Cnidaria > Anthozoa > Scleractinia > Dendrophylliidae > Dendrophyllia > Dendrophyllia cribrosa. The sequence goes on along the minus strand of JAJLRJ010000005.1, from coordinate 23,748,753 downwards.
CCGTTTCATATTCTTGTTCATCACCCGGTGCCAGAGCATAAGCAGGCGATTCATCTTCATATTCAGGTGGGGCGTCACTTTCATCGACTGCTATTTCTGCATAGGAGGGTGGATTTGTTGGGATTTGTTTAGCTGCTTGCGGTGACACAATCTCATCATCAAACAAACCGCCAACATCCATCTCTTCAAATGGATCGACTTCTGGGTAATAATCTATGCCTGGTTTTTCTCCAACGACTTGTTTTTTCCTCCGAACTGGCAAAGCTGGCTGCCTCAAATTCGATGCCACAACCTCATCTAGTTTTGCTGTTATGGGTTTGAACATTTTTGCCAGTCCAGTTTGGCTTGTTTCTTCACCCAACTTTTTCTGGGTGATGACATCGTGAACAAAGTTGATTTTTTTACCCAAAGCAGATTTGCTTTTGGCCTTTTCATTCCATTTCAATAAACTCATTTTAAGTCCACAAACATGAATTTGGATGAAGAACATGATGTTGAACAAGATGTTCATCTGAATTTGTCTTCTGGGAAATAAAATGAAGATTCCCAATTATGATTGTCATGATCCAATCACAAATTTTCGACAGCTGCATCCTTTCATGCCTGATCGAGCTTTCAGAATGTTGATCTGTGGTCCTTCAGGATCGGGGAAAACAAATGTTCTCCTGGATATGATTTTGAGATTGTTGTATTACGATAAAATTTATCTCTATGCGAAAAATCTTGACCAAGCCAAATATCAACATCTTCTGAAAACATTTCGCCCAATCAGCAAAGAAGCTGGATATGACATCATTGAAGCATCCCCGGATGAAATCATCCCAGTTTCGGAATTGTCAGGAGAGAATCAAAAACTGGTTGTTTTCGATGATTTTGTTTGCGAAAAGAATCAAAAACCCCTGGTTGATTATTTTATCCAAGGCAGGCATAAGAATTGTTCTGTCATCTATCTTTCACAAAGTTATTTCCAAACACCAAAAGATATCCGCCTGAATTGCTCACATTTTTGCATCTTCGAATTCCCCAGCAACAATGAAGTTTCCCTACTCTGCAGGGAGACACAAGTCAACAAAGAAGATTATAAGAAAGCAACGCATGATCCGTTCTCTTTTCTCTATGTGGATAAGCCGAGGAAATTCATTGCCAAAAACTTTGATGAAAGACTTTAAAATGAGCTATTCAAATGGATTGCTTTCTGAAACAACAAGCACTTCCCGAGGGGGTCGAGATGGAAAAGATGGATTGCCAGGAGTTGGTTTTAAGCTGACATCAGCGGGGGATTATGACATGTCAAACAGAAAACTGGTCAATGTCGCTGAAGGAACAGGGCACAATGATGCAGTTACAAAACATCAAGTTGACTCTCTAGACAGAAGTGTGGAAACCAAACTGATTCAACTGAGAGCAGATTCTTTGCAGGTTGATGGATCCTCCCATATGACTGGAGATCTGGATCTCAGGGGAAAGAAACTGATTCTTCCTGGAGAGATTGACATGGATCGAAAGTTGATCACAAATCTGGATACTGATGAATCAAATGATCTTTCCGCGGTGAACATGGTGACTCTGAAGAAGTTCCATCCCAACGCACCTGCTCACACGCATGAAGTAACAAAAGACGTGGATTTGAAAGGTCTTTTCCATGTCACGCATTCAAAACAACAAACTTATTCCGATCTTTCCGCAAATTATAACAATCTGATCTCCTATGATGACGCAAAAAATGTTTTTCTCAGTCGGAAAGAAACATTTCCAATGGAAACAAGCTTGGATATGGGAAGCCATTTCATTTATAACGTGAAAGATCCAACAGCAATCGATCAAGCAACAAATAAAAAATATGTGGATGACCATATTGAATTGGTGAAGTCATCAATTAAGTTTGTGGCTGACAATGTTCTTTCCCAGACTGGAGGAAAAATGACAGGCCCAATCGATATGGGGACAAAAAACATAATAAATCTGGGAGCGCCAATAAACGACAACGACGCAACGTCAAAATCTTGGGTTGAATTAGAAATTGCGAGTGAAGCAGTAAAAACAGAAAATAACTTGAAAAAATTCGTGAATGAAACATCAATTACCCCAGCTGGAAATTTGCAAGATGCATTTCATTTTCTCATGGGTGATGCGGGGGAATCTTTCAATGGGCATGATTTGCAAATTGTGGGCGTTGTGGATTTCCCATCTTCTCCGCATCATTTCAATAAGAGGGCGTTTCAATTGAACATTGGGAAAGATTCCTCAAATCTGTTTTCTGGGAGAATGGGATTTAATATGCGAGAGTTGCCTCAAGGAGAATTCACTTTGGTTGTTGAGTTTTTTCCTGTTTCCATGACGAGTGTTTCAGTGGACGCTGTTTCCACGAGTTTGAATATCAACCAACAATCAACGAAGAAGTTTTCCAACTATTCTCGATCAATCATTCACATGCATAAATGGCAGATTTCTCCCCCAGAATTTGTCTTTTTGGATTTGAAATGGCAGGGAACAGCATCATCTCCTTCAATCGGAACAACTCATTTGATCGTTTATGGAATTGAAGGATCCCATGTGGATGTTCCAAGTTCTGTCTTTGATTCTCCATTCGTCTTTGACTCAGGAAAGATGGTTATGCAAAGAGACTTGGATATGAATGACCATCAAATTCTCAATTCAAATTTAAGCAATAACTTTATGCTGATTGGAAGATATAGAAAATCATCTGAAAGCGCCATAAATGTACTTTTCGATAATTATTTTAATGATATAGTCATTCCCATCCGATGCAAATTAATTAAGGCGTTTGCTCAAATTTTATCAAAAACATCTTCTTTTCCACAACTAACTTTATATCTCCCAGCTAAACACTCACAAAGTGGAACTCGTTTTAGCAGTGATAGTAGAATTCAAATATTTACTTTTTCAACTTTTGTTTACAAAGCAGGAGAGTTATTTTCAGCAAGAATAGATGATCGATCATTAAATATTGGGGCTGCCCAAATCACATTTCTTTTTGAAAAAGCCTAAAAAATGAAAGAAGACATTTTTAGTTTCAACCACATTAACACAGCCATTGGAGAAGAAAAACTGGAAGAGATCAAGCAACTCACAAACATTTCAAAAAGATGAATTTGTTTGTGAATTTGACGTCGTCCGCTCTTGTTGCGATTGGCGCAATTGCTGGAGGAGTGACAATGAATCCTGTGATTTTGGGAGTGATTTCAGGTGCAGGATTAGTCGTCAAAACAGGGAATGAAATGAAGAAATATGGAAACAAAATTGAAATGACAAAGTTCGCGTTCACAACCTACGAGAAAACATTGACTGATTTGCGTTTTGCTTTGAGAAGTGGAATATTCAATCGAAATGAATTTCTTCCTGCAATGGAAGCGGTTGATGGGATTGTGATTGATTTGGGATTGGATTTGGAAAAGTTTGAGAGAAAATATGAAAAACGATTTGTGTGATTTTTTCATTTCTGGGAAATGAAAAACTCAGTTCTTGATGAATGTAGTTCGTGTCCACAATTCAGGCGCTGAGGTGCATGATTTTTGCGGATGAAAAGTCCATTGCCCTCTTGGGAGATTCTCCTTATACTCTTCCAAATCAGGATAAGATTTATAACCATGTTTGTCAAACCATTTTTGAACATCCCAATAATCTTTCGCGCGAAACCACACACCTGAACGCATATTACAAATCACGATTTGATCATTTTTTCCTGCTGGTATGTCTGCAAATTCATGAGCTGAAGTGAACCCTTTGAAGTTTTCTAGCACTTTATTCCAAATAGAATCAGAAAAAACATAATTCTCATCCAGTGGTTGGGGAACAGGTTTGGGAGGAAGAGATGGTGGAGTTGGTTTCTCAACTTTTTCCACTTTGAATTTTTCTCCATCACTTCTTCGTGTGAAACTGTTTCTCCCACTTTTCAACGCATTGCGAATGGTTCCTGAATCAATTCCCAGTTCCTTTGTAGCTGCTGAAACACTGGGAAAAATAGTTGTTGTTGAAGATGATGAAATGTGAATAGGAATGGATTGAATCTTCTTTGGAGTTGGTGTTTCATCTTCCAACCAGGGATTAGTCAACGGCCCTTTTTCAAAGGTTCTTGACAGGAATAATTTCTTCCCATCTTTCTTAACAAAACGTTTTTCAACATAACGATTGAACGCGGCATAGATTGCTTGGCGAGTTACTCCAATCCACTGAGCCATCTCAGCCATTGTTTCAAAAGTTTGCAAAGGTGGTTCTTCGGGAGAATTATGAACTGCCAATCGATCTTGAGTTTGATTCGCAACTTTGGCTTCTCGACCTTGGAAAGTGAAAACATTCCTCCCTTCATTGATTGCTTTGTTGAGAGCCTTTGGAGTGAGCTTCATAAATCTTGCAAGAGCCGCCTGTGAAGCAAATCTTGGACTGAGACGTTGTTTTGAAAACGCATCTATCAAAACCCACATTTTGATAGGTGACAAAAAAGAAAAAGAAAACCACAAAAATGTTCTCAAAGTTTTCTGGAGAAGATTTTGTGAAATGATTTTCTGGAGAAGATTTCCAAATGATTTTATGCAATGATTTTCTGGAGAAGATTTTGTGAAATGATTTTCTGGAGAAGATTTCCAAATGGATTTTATGCAATGATTTTCTGGAGAAGATTTCCAAATGGATTTTGTGAAATGATTTTCTGGAGAAGATTTTTCATTCCACATTTAGGATTTTTGCCAATCTTTTTCCCGCCAAAAAGTTTTCTAATTCACACATTGACAAATGACAAAAATGTTTCTGCTAAAATTTATCAGGAGATTATTTTGTTTCATTAAAAAGTTCATCCAAGGTAAAGAAATTCAAAAATAAAAAAAATAAAAAAATAAAAAACAAAAGTAGATTTTTTCAGCCTCCTGAGGAAAATAAAAAACGAAAAAAGATATTTCTGCTAAAATTTTATCAGGAGATTATTTTATGATGTTTCTGCTAAAATTTATCAGGAGATTATTTTGTTTCATTAAAAAGTTCATCCAAGGTAAAGAAATTCAAAAATAAAAAAAATAAAAAACAAAAATAGATTTTTTCAGCCTCCTGAGGAAAATAAAAAATGAAAAAAGATATTTCTGCTAAAATTTATCAGGAGAATATTTTGTTTCATTAAAAAGTTCATCCAAGGTAAAGAAATTCAAAAATAAAAAAAATAAAAAAATAAAAACAAAAAATAAATTTTTTCAGCCTCCTGAGGAAAATAAAAAATGAAAAAAGATGTTTCTGCCTACTTTAACTTAAACTTCCAAAACCATCACAAATGATTTCACATCTGAGATGTCAAATCAAACTTCATCCTCATCCTCATCCTCAAAATCATCAAAAGCTGAGGCAGTTTGAACTACACAAGAACAAGAACTTGATCAACAATCGCTGTGATTGATTTAACATTTCCGCAGAAAAGATGTTTGATGGAAAAGACAACTTGCCCAAAAAGTGGCATGCCAATGAGTTCTTTTTGTTTCAGAATGGGTTTTTCCTTCTTCCCATCAACCAACTCCCAAAAACGACAAGAGAAATCTGTTTTGGGGATTTTGGAAGGATAAATCTTTGCGAAGATCTTTTCCTGCTCAGATTTATCAACTTTCAAGAGAGTGAAATCTTCCGCGTGAAACTTAGCAAAAGATGGAGAAAGTTTTTTCACTTCTGGTTGTTTTTTCACTGCAGCTGAACGAAGATGAGCTTCCAGTTTGTGGAAAAAGGGGATGTTTTCTTCAGGGAGATTGATACCCAGTGAAAAAGAATCTCCTTCATGAGCAAAGATTTTAAACTTTGTTTTGAGTTTCAGTTGAAGTTTTTGATCATTGAGAGAACATGGGAGAAGACAATATGAAATCTTTCCAGAGGTTCGTTTTTGAGGTTCTTGGAGAGTGATATCCGGAATGGAAATTTTTTCGGGATTCATTTTCTTGGTTGAGATAAAAAAATCATTTTATTTCCAAATCCATTTCTCCATAAACTGCCTATCTTTTTCAGTTTTGACTGGAAGAAAACCAGTAGCCATGTCAACAGCTTTCTGAAAGTTGATTTCATGTTCAACCCCTTTCATCCATGCGATTTCTTCATCCGTCAACCCACATGCTTTGTGAAATTTGGGATGAATCCAAGTTGCATGATTTTTTATTTCGTGGAGTGGGATTTTGGTTTCCTCCACAGAAAAGAAATCTTTGCCCTCGATTGTGAAAAGTTTTTCCTTCTTCATTTTTTCTCCAATGGAGAAAAAATTTAAAAGAGGGCTTGATAATTTTCAGCGCAGTTATTCATATCAGCTTGAATACCTGAGAAGATTTTTGGCATTCCTTTTCTTGCATGAGCATGCATATATTTAACAGCCGCAGCTTTCTCTTTCATGAGAGTGATAAATTTCTCCAGTCTGGGAGATGTCCAAGTGACTTCATGAGATTTCTCGATTGAATCCAGAAAATGAGTTTTTTTCCTGCAGAGTTGATTGAAAAAAACTGTGCGGGATAATCCAAATCGTTCCTGAATTTCCTCTGCGGTGAAAAAATCTTCTCCATCAATCTGGATAAATGGTGATTCTTCTTCCTCCTGAATCCAAAAGGTTTTTTTATCCACTCTTCTGAAATATTTGATGTTGCCAGATTTGAGAACTCTCAAAATCGTTTTTTGATGGGAGTCCAGATTGTTCACTGGCTTCTTTGAATGTGAAAAAAGTTTGCTTTTCTTTTCCTTCTTCTTGGATTGAAAACTTCATTTTAAATGGAGAAAAAAATCTTTTTTCCCCATTTAAAATGTCAACTTTGGCTGCATGGAAATCATTTGCGCGATCATCTGGATTGCGAGGATGGTCGCGATTGAAGAAAAATGAATTGGTGGAGTTTTTAGTTGAAAATCTATGGACTGGAGGTGGAAAAACAACTCAGAAAAACCCCCTGGATGTCGAAAATAAAAAAATTGATGCCCCTATTTTAATTCCGGAAAGAAGAAAACTTCCTCCCAGAAGAATTCCGCCAATCATTCAAAAACAAACAGAAAGAATTTCAGACTGGTTGAATTGGCTGGAAAATGTGGATGATGTGGAAATTAGGAGAAGATCAAATCCTGCAGTAGAAAGATTGAAAAAACAGATTGTTGAATTGTGGGAAAAAAGGTTGGTCGTGGAAGAAGGAAAATCTGCTTTGAGAGGATTTGCAAGACAATTTGTCATTCAAGGAGATGATTCCCCAACTCCACAAGATTTTCTCCGGAAAGTGAGGAATGAAGTTGTTGAGTTGATAAAGCAAAATCGGCAAACCAAAATAAAGTGCGTTTTGGTATCTCTGTTGGTGAAACCGGATTTGGTTGACAACACAATGATTGAAGAAACACCATTCTCCCATTCCCGCATGAAAAGAAATCTGGCAGGAAATGATACAGGGGAGTTGTTTGATGAAATGGGAAGAGAAATGTTGATCAACCTGGAAAACTTCAATCAAAGAGGATCGAATTGGGTGTTTGAAAAAGTGGTTAGATTAGAACTTCATGTCATTCGGTGGAAACCATTAGGAGGATCTTCATATATTCCTCTTCCAAAAGACGTGGCAAAAAAGAACGCTGTGATTAACATGAAAAATGAAGATGAAATGTGTTTCAAATGGTGTATGGGAAGAGCAAGGAACTGGGTGGTGCAAAATCCTGAAAGAATCACACGTTTACTGAGAAAACAAGCTCAAAAGTTTGATTGGAGTGGAATTTCATTTCCAACAACTTTAGCAGATATTGGAAAGTTTGAAAAAAGAAATGACATTTCTATAAATGTATTTGGGTGGGATAAAAAACTTTTCCCCCTGAAAGTGGTGGAGAAAGAAAAAGAAAAACATGTTGATCTGCTGCTGTTGAAAAAGGAGTTTAAAACCCATTTCTGCATTATTAAAAACTTTTCTCGCTTGGCTGGATCACAAGTTTCTAAAACAAAACGAAAAAGATTCTTCTGCAAAAGATGTATGAATTCATTTCCCAGTGAAGAAAGCCTGGAAAAACACAAACTCAATTGCGTTGAATTTGAAGCAGTGAATATTGTTATGCCTGAAGGAACATGTTCTTTCCGCAACTTCTCAAAGATGATTCATGTTCCAGTTGTGGGTTATGCTGATTTTGAATCGATTTTGAAACCTGTGGAAGATGCTGGAAGAATGAAACAAACGCAGAAAATACAAGAACATCTTCCCTGTGGATTTGCTTTTCATTTGGTTTCCCCATATTTGGAAATAGAACCTGTCTTGCAAAGAGCAGGAAGTGAAAAAGAATCAGCTGAACTTCCCAAAGAATTCATTCGAAAACTCATTGAGGAAGTGAAAACTGCACAACTAAAACTGAAACCAAAACCAATGAACCCCCTCACTCCAGAAGAATGGCAGATTTACAATCAGACATCATGTTGTTGGTTATGCCGAGGAGAATTTGAAAAAGAGGGAGAAAAGATGAAAGTGCGAGATCACTGCCATTTCACAGGGAAATTCAGGGGAGCTGCTCATCGCTCTTGCAATCGAATGTTTCAGAAACCAAAATTCACCCCCGTGTTTTTCCACAACTTAGCAAACTATGACTCACATCTTTTCGTGCGAGCTTTAGGCACATTGGATGAAATTCTGGATATTCAATGCATTCCCAATAATGAAGAGAAATATATCTCCTTCTCCCTGAAGTTTGAATTGAAAAGAGAAAAGATTTGTGATGGAAAAGAAATTGTTGTGAAACATGAAATCCGGTTTTTGGATTCATTTAAATTCATGGCTTCTGCTCTGGGGAATTTGGTGGGGAATCTTCCCAAACCAGATTTAACAGAAACTGCTAGGTTTTTCCAGGGAGAAAAGTTTGACTTGATGACAAGAAAAGGAGTTTATCCCTATGAATTCATGGATTCATTTGAAAAGTTTGAAGAAACGCTTCCAGAGAAAGAAGCGTTTTTCTCCAGATTAAATGATGCGGGAATTGGAGATGAAGATTTTGAACACGCAAAGAATGTCTGGAAGAAATGGCAGATGAAAAACATGGGAGAGTTTCACGATCTCTATCTGAAAACAGATGTTTTGTTGTTGGCAGATGTTGTTGAAAGTTTCCGAAAACTTTGCGAAGAAAACTATGGACTGGATCCTGCCCAGTTTTTCACAACCCCTGGGATGGCGTGGAATGCAATGTTGAAAATGACAGGAGTTTCATTGCAACTGTTGAATGACGTGGATATGTTGTTGATGGTTGAAAGAGGAATGAGAGGTGGAAATTCAAATGCATTCAAAAGATATGCAAAGGCAAACAATAAATACATGAAAGATTTTGATGAAACGTTGCCTGCTAAGTTTTTGGTTTATCTGGACGCAAATAACCTTTATGGATGGGCAATGTCAAAGCCTCTTCCAGTTGGGAAGTTCAGATGGATGAAGGAAAATGAATTGTCAAATTGGAGGGAATTTGTTGATGGAGAAAATGAGGGATGCATTCTGGAAGTTGATTTGGAATATCCAGATGACTTGCATGATAACCATAATGATTTCCCCCTAGCTCCAGAAAGTTTGAAACTGGATGGAATATGGAAGTTGACTCAAAATCTACAAGACAAAGAAAGAATGGTTCTGCATGGAGAAAATCTAAAACTCTTTCTCTCCCTGGGAATGAAACTAAAAAAAGTGAGAAGAGGAATTTCATTTCAGGAAGTTGCATTCATGAAATCATACATTGACACAAACACAAAATTAAGAATGAATGCAAAAAATGCATTTGAAAAAGATTTCTTTAAGTTGATGAATAATTCAGTGTTCGGAAAAACAATGGAAAATGTGCGAAAGAGAGTTTCCATTGAATTGGTGAAAGATGTTGAAAGAGCAGAAAAACTGATCAACAAACCAAACTTTGCTGATGTGCAAATTTTTGATGAATTTTTGATTGCGGTGAAGATGAGAAAGACACGAATTCTTATGAACAAACCAGTTTATGTGGGAATGTCCATTTTGGATTTGTCGAAAACCCTGATGTATGACTTTCACTATAATTATGCGAAGAAAAAGTGGAAAGATCTCCAAGTTCTTTACACAGATACAGATTCGTTGGTTTATGAGATTGGAACAGATGATTTCTTTGCAGATATTGCAGATGATGTGAAAGAGCGTTTTGATACAAATGACTTTCCCAAAGATCATCCCGCTGTTTTGAATGGATTGCCCATTGTAAAAGAAAACAAAAAAAAGATTGGGTTGATGAAAGATGAATGTGGTGGAAAAATCATAACAGAATTTGTGGCATTGAGGCCAAAACTTTATGCTTTCCTGGTGGATGAAGGAAAAGAAGAAAAGAAAGCAAAAGGAGTAAAGAAATGTGTGATTAAAAATCAGTTGCGATTTGATAACTTTATGAAATGCTTGAAAGGAGAAGGAAAAACATTTAGAAAGCAAAATGTGATTCGCAGCAGAGAACATCACTTTTTCACAGAAAGAATGGAGAAGATTGCGTTGTCTGCCAATGATGACAAGTTGGTGATTTTGAGAAATGGAATTAACACATTTGCAAGAGGACATTGGAGATTGAAATAGATTCTCCCAGTTTTTTCTGGAGAAAATATTTGGTTGACAAATATTTTCTGGAAGTTTGGAGAAAAACTTTTTTGAAATTCAAAAACAAAAAACAAAATCCATTTTGAAATGGTTTTTCTCCAGAGTCAACCTGGAGAAGATTTCCCCAGTTTTTTTGACACATAGTAGTTGAATAAAGGCGGGTACCGGTGGATCCGAAGGGCCCCTTAGTGTGCACGTCTTCAAAGTTATATGAACTTAATGGAATAGTTGGGTTATGTTTTTGATTAGGCAGAATATGAAGTGGTCGTTTTTCAATCAATTATAATATGTTTCTGACGAATTTAAACAGTAGGTAGCAGTCGGAAAATGTGGGAGATTTTGGGAGAAAATGAGAAATGAAATTCTATATTTTTTTTTGACTTCTGAACGATTCGAACATAACGATAGTAATCGAGACATACTATTTTCTATTGTGTATAAGTTGGGGTAAGTTATTTTACGCTTAAAACTAACGGGCCCGAGGATGCACCGGTACCCGCCTTTATTCAACTACTCTAATGGATTATTTATTAAACATTTCGTAAAAAAATTATGCTTACCTTATCGCGGTCGATCACTTCAAATTCGGACGCACATCTCGGCCGCTCGAACTGGAATATTTTTATTCTCACCTTATTTTCGCGACTCATTTCTAATTTCGCATTTTGGTTATAAAATTGGGAAGAACAGGAATTCACTCTAAATAAATTTATCATTTGTGAATAGCACGTCTGTATTTTTCGCTTCAAATCAAAGCTCACTATTTTAAAAGAACGTATACATACTATCAGAAGCTCGAGCTTCTGATACAATATAACGAAAGTACACAAACATCGTCCTTCGAAGATGCTATGCAATTAACAATTATTGGATGAGGTTGAGCATGATAGCGATAATTATCAAGGCCAAAGTTTGTGTTATCTGCCGAAGCCGAAGGCTGAGGCGGATAACACAAACTGAGGCCTTGATAATTATCGCTATCATGCGAAAACCGAATCCAATAATTGTTTTATTATGCATATTCCTGAGCTGCACTTGTAGACAAGAGCGCGCACAAAAAAGTGATCAATGCACAGCAGTCAACTTGTAAGTAAACAACTTACGTCACTTCTGCATGCATACAACTATTGTCTGTAGGTATGACGTCACTTCTACATATATAAAATTCATTGTCTGTAGGTATGACGTAACAGAAACAGCAAGCAATAATTAGCTGCGTGCTTATAGCCAATCAAAATCGAGCTAGTGACACCAATGTATAATAATATCACTTCTCAGGTATGCAATTCCACGCTAAATAGCCTCGCTTCGATAGCCAATAAGAATGCGAGTTTACTTTGACGTATGCGATTCTGTAAGGCATTACCAACGTTTCAATTCCAAGGTGTAAACTTGCCTTCATGTAAAACATGTCGAGCTGTATTCTTCCGTCATACGATTTGTTTTTCGATGTTTTGTTAATTAAATTTGATTTTTAAACTGAAGAAGTACAATAATTTACTTCCAGGAAAGTATCGAGTTCTTGGACGAGTCGTTCATCTGAACTATGTCAAAGAACAATTCGAAAACAAACAAATGCTCAACTATGACTTTAGTGCAAATCGGAAAGAAATGCGGTTTATTTCTCAAGTGGAGATCCAAACAGACACATTGTACATCGAGGTAAGTCTGAAACCATAAGTCACTTGATGGTTAATCTTAAGTCATGTGATGTTCCTACAGAATAGTACTTATAGTAGAGCTTGCTTTAAACTTGCTTTATTATCTTGAAATAGAAAAAAATCGCCAAAAGTGAGACAAAATACTGGCTTGCAGACTCAAAGTTTCGCTAGAATGCAGT
>JAJLRJ010000005.1:23716354-23731354 GCA_024195265.1 Dendrophyllia cribrosa | reverse complement strand
CTTAAAGTTGGAATCAGTTTTTGCACAAGACCTGTTGATATATTATATTTGGCAGCTATCTTTTGACAATATCCAGATAACATATTATTAGTTACTTTAACTTTTTCTGGTCCTAATGGGTAGTCATTATGAAGGTTTTGTAATTCTTTAGGATATTCCATATCAACTTCTAGTATTAAACCTTTGTTACTATCTTCTTTATACTTAGTTAAGTCTAACTTATTAATCTGATTTTCTGTCATCCATTTGAAACCACCAGTTGGTAGGTATTGTGACATAGCCCAACCATAGAGATTGTTAGCATCTAGATACATGATATACTTTGAGGGCGCCTTCTCATTGTATGATTTCATGTATTTGTTGTTGGCTTCCCCATATCTATTGGCTATATAAGAAATACCACCCCTCATCCCTTTCTCAATGAATTGAAACATGTCAATATCTGTCATTAGTTCTAATTTGATATTAGTCATTTTTAGCATAGCATCCCAAGATAATCCTGGAGATGTGAAATAATGACATGGGTCTAATTTATAGTATTGCATACATGTCTTTCTGAAGTTTTCAAATACATCAGATAATAGAAGGATGTCAGATTTGAGATATAAATCATGGTACTCACCCATATTTTTAAGCATGAAGGTTTCCCAAACAGTTTGAGCATGCTTATAGTCTTCATCTGATATGTTCACATCATTTAATATGCTGTAAAATTCTGCTTTTGGTGGTAGTTGTTTGTTGAATTTGTCAAAACTATCCATGAAGTCATATGGATATATTCCTTTTTGTGACATTAAATTGAACCTTTCATCTTTGAATTGTTGGGATGTATATTTTAATGCTTCTTTTGGCAGATTGCTTACAAGTTTATCTAAACTAGAGCTCATAAACTGGAAACTATCAATGAAGGTTAGATGATTACCAAGCATGAAAGCCATATATTTTTCCATATTGTTTGGTATAGCATTTATATTCATCTGTTTGTCTTCTCCTTTCTTATTTTTGTATGTATGTTTTTTAACTATTGCACCAATCTCTTGCATTATGAAATGACTATCATAACCTCTAAGATTATGGAATATGACTGGGATTTTTATCTCTGCTGGATTCACTCTGAGTTTCAGATTACATTCTTGATGTGCTGATCCTCTGTATTTACCAGTTATATGGCAATGATCTCTGACTTTAATATCTTTTTCTACATACTTGCGATCACATATATGGCATTCTTCAGCTTTTTGAAATTCTTCTTCATCATTTTTTGTCATTTTTAATGGTTTATTGAATTCTTTTTTCATTATTTTCTTACAATATTTGACTTCCCACAGCATAGCTTCCATAAATTTATATACAGCTTTTTCACCCCTATATATTTGTTCTCGTTTTGTGTATTTATCATTATAGCAGCAAACAACCTTATAACCATAACTACAGTCTGTATGCTTCTGATAAGCTTCTGTGTATGACTGATCATTTTCAGGCTTACAACCATGTATTTTTTCAGTGATTGCTTCAAAATCTGCATAAATAACAAATGGTACTGGTAGTTGTTTATGGAAATTGTTGAATTTTAATATGTTATTATCCTTATCTGGCATTTTTATTGCTTGTGTGCCATTCACTTGTATGCAGTTTTCTTTATGATTTGTTAACACTGTTTCAGAACTGAAGCATTGAAGACAATGCATGCAGAAATGCTTTCTTTCTTTGTGTTTAGTCTGATTGTACATGAATTTATTGAAGTCTTTTATTAATACATAGTGTTTGTTTTCATCTTTTGTTATAAGAAGAAGATTTAAACAGTTGTCATGTTTTTCTTTGGATACATAAATTGGGTATGGTTGTTTTTCTTCATAACCAAAAACATTGATGTTGATCTTATTTTGTTTTTCAATTTTATTATACTGTTTGGTGGTAACTGGAAATTCAATCCCTGTATAATCTAGTTTGTTGATGTATTCCTTGTCCACTTTCTTAATTCGTTGGGTATTGTTATTTTGGGGATTTAGATGTCTTATGTGACACCACCTAAAGCATTCATTATCATCATTTTTTATGTTAATCAATCCTTTTGCACTGTTTACAAGTTCTTTTGGTAGTTCAATATATGAAGAGCCTCTCATAGGTTGATATTTTACAATATTGAGATAATGATTTTCCACTGATTGGACAGTCCAACCAGATCCCTCAGAAATCCAAACTGCAATTTTGTTTAGTATGTTCTGCTTCGATATTTGTAGTGATTCATCTATATCCTGGTTGTTTATTATTGTTTGAACTTGACTGTTAAAATATGCAGTTTTGTATACTGTGTCTCTATTTGACATTTTTATGAATATCACTTTGAGTGTTTCAACAAATTTTAGTCCTTTCATTGATTTCAGTGTATTCATGATGTGATATTCAAGAGCCTTTCTCGTGTTCTGCAACTGTATCATTGGGTCTTTGTCATTTTTTATACTGATTTCATATGATTTAGTAAAACCTTTTAGAGCTTTGTCTGTTTGCTCTATTTTAGTTCTTATAGCAGGAACTGGTTTGTAAGTTCTTGGTGCTGGCACTGGTTTGTATTTTCTAGGTGCTGGCACTGGTTTGTACTTTCTAGGTGCTGGCACTGGTTTGTAAGTTCTAGGTGCCAGAACTGTTTGTGAAATGATATTATCTTCATAGTTTTTGACTATATCCCTGACAGATTTTCTTGGCATGGGAACTGGCCTCCTATGTTGTTTTTCATCATCCACAATGGTAACTTCAGGAGTTGGTTTGGTATTCTGCATTTTCAAAAGCATTTCGATTAGTTGAGATTTACTCAATTTTTTAAGATTAATCTTACTCATATCTATAAAGTTAGATTTTTTTAATTTCATTTTATATATAATATTTATACACTTTATTCCTTTATAATGAGTAAGATTGAAATTAATGAATGCGTTTATCATGTTCATCCAGTTTATGACTTATATGCTTCAAATAAAAATGGGAATATTATAAATCTCATTAAGAAAGTACCCCAAAAGGGTCGAAAAAACAATTCTGGTTATATGTGTTGTTCTGTTAGAAAGTATGGCGGTAAACAAAAAGTATATTATATACATCGATTTGTTTGGGAGTGTTTTAATGGTATCATCCCAGAAGGTAAAGTGATTGATCATATTAATAATGTGAAAGATGATAACAGATTATATAATTTACAGCTTGTTACGCAGCAACAGAATTGTAAGAAATCAGCAACTGGTCGAGATTATACATTTGCTGCTAAAAATCATGAAAATAAAAAATGTGTTAAAGTCACTAATTGCAGCACCAATGACGTTTCATATTATAACAGTTTGTATGCCGTTCAACAACATCTTCAAATAAATGCCGGTATTGTTAAAATGGTATGTGAAAGTATTAATAATTGCAGATCAGGTGTATCAAAAAAAGACGGATTTTCATATAAATTTGAGTATATCAAACAAGATGACTTACCAGATAACCACAAAAAATCTTCTAATTTACGTAAAAAAAGAGTCACTAATGAAGACAAAAAGAAACACCAAATGGAACATGTGAAAAAGTGGCAAAATAAAGAATATACATGCTCTAAATGTGGCAAAACTTACAAAAATAATTATAAATATGTTCATAACAAAAAGTGCGTTTATAATAGCCAGAAACATTGATATTTTTGGCTAATAATGAATAGCGAATACAAAGATAGGAATATCTTAGAAGTTTATTTGTTACTTCTATATAGTTACATATCTTTAATCTATTTTAAAGCCAAGTCTCATTAATCAAATTTGCATTACTTGTTGTATTCACAGGTGTAAAAATATTATTTTCACGTTTGAGATATTCGACATTATCAACTTTTGTTTGTTTCAACACATTACATTCCTCATCGTATTTATTGCTTTCTATCTCATTGCAGATAATATTCAATAACTGTTTCAATGTTATATCTTCATCCATTTCATGTATTTTTTTATGATAAAGTTTCCATAATTTCTTTTTATATTGTAACAGATCCAATCTACGCTCATTATCATATATTTTATCATGAAGATTGTCTATTTCATCTTCACATTCCTGAATTTGAAAATTTATTTTTTTGATATATTTCTCAATGCCACTCATGATACATATATGTTAGATATTTTTGACATCTTTTAACGGTATCCATGAATTAAATTCTTTTGGATAACCAGACCATGATACCAAAGCTTGTTTTTTCTTGTAATCCCTCCTAATGACTTTGCCAATTCTGAATACATCCTGTTTTGCTAATTGTAATTCAGGTTCATAAAATGACCCTTCTATTGATTCATTATTAAGATCCTTTAACTTATATGTAATAGGGTTTGTGTATTGGATTTTATCAACTGTGAATACCTCTTCAGTCCAATTACTTGTATATCCTTTATCAAATACCTTTCTTTTATACTTTGAAATTCTAACCTTATCACCAACTTTGAATTTTACTTTTGATGATGATGGTTCCATATCACCATATAAAGTGAGATATACACTTCCCTCGTTCTTTTTATTTACTTCTGCCGGTTTCATTTTGATGCTTGAATGCTTTGTACTGTTGTATTCATTTAATAGGTTTGGTAACATGTCTAAATATTGTGTTGTATTTTGAGCTGTAAATTGTTTCCACATTTTAGATTTTAATGTTCTGTTAAATCTCTCAATAACAACAGCTTTACCTTCATTGAAAGTAGAATACATCTCAATATTATTTTTCTTTAGCCAGTCTTTGAAAGTTTTATTATAGAATTCAGATCCTTGATCTACCCATAAATATTTCGGTTTTCTTTTATACTTTTTAATAACATCATCAAATGATTCAGTAATTGTATTACCGGTTTTATTTTTAATGGGAATGCTCCAAGCAAATTTTGAAAACACATCAATGATGTTTAACAAATATCTATATCCTTTATTCCATTTTGAAAACTTCTGCATTTCTACAAGGTCAGCGCTCCAAATATCATCTATTCCATTAACAATAACTCTTCTTGTTTTAAATTTTCGTTTGATTGGTTTATGTAATTCATCGGCTAATTGTTGAGTCCAATCATTTTTACTCAACGCCGCTTTCCGTTTTTTGGCTTCCTTTTTTTAACACCGAGACCTAATTTCTGTTTCATATCAATCGTGTTTCTAGCCAACCAATGACCCCATTGTCTCTCATCATATGGTACTTCATCTAAAGCTTTGACCATTTTTCTGTCTGCCTTATTTTTACATTTCCTATCATCCTTGCAGACTGAATAATCAACATCGTGTTGCATTGCTATTGCATCAGTTTTACCCGTTGGTTTGTCGTATATTTCTAATATTTGGCCAGTCGTTGGGTCATATTTCACTTGACTATTTAAATCATTATATGGGCCAGTATATTTATGACCAGGTAATGTCCACCCTCCTTTTGGTTTCGGAAGCTTCCCAATTAATGCATGAACGTCTACGCCTCTACCATGAATAGGGTCTAGTTTTTTCGATAAATCCGATGTGAAACTGTCAAGCGCTTGATCGAGGTATTTGTTTACAGTACCCTTAATCTTTCGTTTTGCAAAATCAGATTTAATTGCTTTTGATGCTCCGATTCTGCCTAAATTATACAAACCTTTTAAAGCACTTTTAGCTGCAATTTCACCAAGCGTGTGGGAATTTGTTATATCAAGAAAGCCCCCCGCTTGTGAGGGCTCCATTAGTTTCCCTGGTTCTTAACAAAACGAGATTTAGTAATTCCACATTCAGCGCAAGTGCATTTCAACATAGTTCGACCATTTTTAGTTTTCACATATCGTTCGCTTCCTGGTACACATTCAGTGACTTTCTTCTGCTTTACACAATAACTTTTCGTCATATATATATAAGTTAGATATTTCTAAAATAATGTTCGAGAAATCCCTCATTCTTCATTGTGTCATATATGTCGAACACTTCCAATAGATTGTAATATGAATTCCCTTTATTCATTTCATTCAGAAAGTATAAACAGAAGTAACCACATGTAGTCGTTTTTATGTTCTGGATTTGGTTGTTTTGATGTAACAGAGTCATATTCTTTCTTTTAGCATGATTTACAATCTCCTGAAATGGGGGCATACCAAAACTGTCAAAATAATTTATTACGTTGTCTTTGACATATGTGGCCACCCAATGGCTTCCACTCATATATGAGGGTTCAAGATTGTAGATAAATAACGCCTGTCTATGGTTATGTGAAACTCTTTCATCCCTTGACAGAACATCTTTGATTGGGATGTTCAAATATCTACACCATTTTATTAGATCATGATTACTTAACGGGATATCTTTATGGAATTTTGGTTTTACAGTATTGCCCCTAGTAGTGGGATGCCATTGAATGGGCTGTTTTTCCCTAATAGTATGCCTTCTCCCGACTTGTTTTTTTTTGGTAGTTTTTTTTTTAATACCCATACCAATTGGATTATCCCATGAACCTATAAATGGAGGTGGTCTATAAATTCCAATTCTCGGAGCTCCCTTACCCCCTTTTTTCTTACTAGTTCCCATTCGTGGAGCCCCACTACCAGTTTTACCAGTCAAAGCATTTAGAAGGAGTGGAACACCAATGCTTGCCAACAGAGTGCCTAAAAATCCACCTGATTGTGTTTTTGTTGGTTTCACATGAACACCTGAACCTGATTGAAGGGCTTTCAATATATCCTGTTTTTGTTTCGCAGATAAAAGATGCTTATATTCTATCAGCTTATTGATTTTGTCTTGTGGTACGAGAAAACCACCCGACTGTACGCCTTTGCCAGATATTGATTTCACAATCTGAGAAGCACCTTCTGAAGCCAATCCAGCAAGAGCTGATAGCCCAAGGGTTTTGCCTATAGTTGGTGCTAGCGTCTTTCCAATACTTAAGATAGAAGTTAGTAGACTACCTCCAACCTGTTTTCTGATATTACTTTTAACAAGTTTGATATCCATACCCTTATTCATCATACGATTCTTCTCCAATCTCTTCTTCACCATCGATGATACATATAAAACGTCATTGCCATGAAGAGATTTATTTGATAGTCTGAGAACAATAGTTTCCCTTTTTTTGAAAGCATTGCTAAGATTCTTCTTTTGATTGTCAGACAAATTTACTTTGATTTCAAAAAGCTGAGTCATTTCTTATATATAATATATATTATATAAAATTTCACATAATATATATGAAATAAGGATATTTATTTTACACTATAACCAATTCATTACCCACTTTGTCAATGACAACAGATTCTTCATATAGGACTACAGCATGAACATTGAAGTTTGCAACTGCATTCTGGCTTAGTCTATACCTAAAGATTAGCTGTTTCGGATCTCTTGTTATTTTTTCAGTTTGATACGTAAGATTAAAGTAAATCAACCCATACAGAGAACTATAGTTTGCTAAGTTCAGCTGAGTTCCGCTGTTATAGTCATTTTTCCGCATAGTATATGACATCAAATCGTTAAAGATTCTCACTTTTGATTCTGTATCATACTCTGTTTCTGGATAAAAGACTCCATTTCCATATTCTAGTCTACAGTTTAAAAGGGAAGAGTTATTATCAGCAGCATTAAGTTTAAAAGTGTTCATTAGATAAGGACTGTCTTCTTCAACTGCATCATTAGGCGGGTTTGTTCTTTTCAAGTAAACAAAAATGTGTTTGACATTGTCAATACTGCTTGAAATCTGGAAAAATCCTGATGATTGTGTAGGAGCTGATGCTTCGTACATTTCCCTTAAATATTTCCACTGAGTTTCTTTAAGAAATGAACTAACGAAATTGTCATACAATGAATCCTTTGGGGTTAGTTTTGGCACCCATAGCAAAAACCTATTAACAACAATTCTTCCAGCATCAGTTCCATTAGCCATGTGAATGAGTTCACCATCGTTTTGTAGCTCAATGTTAAATTGTATTTGCATTGGTACAAGCATCTTATCTTCAAGTTCTTCAAAAAATGAGAACCTGTTCAATGGTATAATCACATTAATGTTTTTAGCACCACCAGTCCCATTGTCTCGAAGTGCTTGAGTTTGCAACCGGCGAGCTTCAAATCCTGTATTCGTGTTGGCTGTTGTAGCATTCGTGTCCAAATACCAGAAACTGTTTTTAGCAACTGATCTACTGTAATCATCAGAATACTCTAGCAGGTTTTTAACAAAAGTGACTTTATGGAGATTGTCAGTGTCATAAACTATTTTTCCTGCAGATTTAATCATTATGTGGTCAATTAAGGAATGCCCTCCATTAATTACCGTTATTCGATCAGCAGCAGCATATCCTGCTCCGTCTGCTAATTTCTGTAGTTGGAATTGGACTTCAATATAGGCATTGTACCAATCGTAGAAACTCGATCGATCATTAATTGTAAATTTATAACCATTTTTCGTTTGGTGTTGACCGTTAGCTGGAGACCTGATTACATCATCGAGTTGGAATCGCACCAACTCATTTCTTTGTAGAAAATTATCTGTTCTAAAAGACATATATTATTATGTTATATAATTTTAACAATTAAAAAATATATTCATTGATTCTATACAAATCTAACTCTACGTCTTCTCCTCAAACCATCTCCAGAAATGAGTCTATTCAGTATCATATCAGTACTTTCTTGATCTAGTTTTGGCTGATAATGTTGCTGCAGCTGTTTAATGGGTGAGGATGGAACAATTGCTGTTTGTCTTGTAGCTCCTTTCCTCAAATTTGTCAATCTTTTCATTATTAGGTCTCCTGACTTCTCTGATACCGCCTTACCCAGTCGCTCACCTGCATGGGATATCCCCGATTCTAACGCCTTCTTTGCTATTGGCTTAGCAAATTTCTTGAAAACAGATGATGCCACACTCTTTAATGGTTTGAAAATATTATCAACGATAAGCCCAGACCCTTTGTGTTGATATACAAATTTACCAAGTTTTGGATGGTAAAATCTTTTGAATTCATACGGTTTCATTATACTATTATGTTATATTATTCTATACTTTTCAGAATTAGTGAGAAAGATGTATCTGCTCCATTCAGGTCAACTAATCTTCTTTTTCCATCAGTAATGTATACCCTGATACTACTAATATTATTCTTATTGACTGGATTGAATGTGACTCTTCGTGGTTCGAGGGTAAAGGAGTAACTAGGTTGGAGTACACTGGTCGAGAAGGAATAAATGATGTCTGTATCTTGACCGTCGACAAGACTGTCGTTTATTAGGTTACAATGGATATTCAGGATATCTGTGTCTTGACTGAGATTGGGCACTTTCGGCCCTATATTTGTTTCATTAGATAATACTGTCTTATCAAACCCGATTAGATCATTAAAATTGGAATGCGTCAAATCAAGCTGATAATTCTGAGTCAATGTAATCGTAACCCTAAATGTTGTATTATCGAATTCAAGAGTGATAGGATACGTATTACCAGTCTTCGTTATATCCTTGATATATGTATTGAAGTCTGTATAATTCCATACTCCGGCTGGAAAGGTGATGTTGTTAAATGTTGAACCACTATCAGAGCTAAATTTAATTAATTGATTATTGTATCCAGCATTAACATTAAACCATGTAAAACTCATATTGATAATTCGGTTAAGGCCAATCACATATTGAATATTACTATCCAATATCATTGGTCTAGTAAATTTTGTTGTGAAATCTTCAGGTTTATTATTCAATTGATTTTTTACACTATAAGATGATAAAACTATCTCTCGTTCCATTTATATAGTAAAGTTACATAAATTATATTTTGAAATATTGACTATACAATTTACTATATTGTGACCTATTGATTTTCGACATTTTCAATAATGTGTCCAATATAGTAACTCCCATATTTCGCATCTTAATGCTGGTATTCCCTGCCAATCTTTCACCAATAATCAATTCCAATTTTTTCGAAAGCTGCTTTACATCATTAAAAAACATAATATTTCCACCTCTCTGTTTTCTTCCTCGGCCGTTGATTCCGGAACCTTTCATTGTTTGCAGTTTAGTCTCATAATGTTTTATGTATTCATTTAAAGTAACTCTTGCGTTGTCTATTCTTTTGTTTCGCATTTGCCTTTCACCTGATGATATAGCCCCACTTTTGAACTGTTTTGTAACATGTGACTTATAGCCACCTAATTGACTCCTTTTTGTTTTGGCATTTTTTTATAATCTTATTAAGATATGTCTTAGTCTTTTGGGGTGTTATTGTTGATTGATTCAATATCTTATCCACATTTTCATAATCCGTAATACCAATATCATTCAAAATCTCATTACTTATATCTTCATCATCTAATCCATAGTCCATCTCTTCTTCTTCATATTCTGGTGGTAATTCATCTGGTTCATCACCAAAGTACTGAGGATCAACATAAATCTCCTTCTTCCCTTCTAAAATATCCTTCAACGATTCTTCATATGTTGGTGGTTTCGGTACAAGTTGTTTCTCTTGATTTGGTGGGACATAATCACCAAATAAATCATCAACTTGCATGTCTTCGAAAGGGTCAACTTCAGGCATATAGTCAATACCTTGGTCACCTTTTTTAGGTGCTCGTTTCTTTCTTATGGGTACCCTTAAATCTACATTACTGTCGATAACATCATCTAATTTACTAGTCACAGGTTTGAATACCTTAGCCAATGACTCTTGACTTATCTTATGACTAAGATTATGTTTTGTGATTGCATCATGTACAAGATTAATCTTATTACCTAATAGAGATTTACTCTTTGCAAGTTCTTTCCATTTAAGTAAACTCATTTTTATTATATTATTAGGTTACATAAAATTTGGAAATCATATATAAAAAACAACGTTTAACACCGTGTTATACACCGTGTTATACACCGTGTTACACACCGTGTTACACACCATGTTGTATTGAAATAATATACCCATATTATATAATGATAATACCAAATTACGATATTGAAGACGATATGGTCTCGAACTTTAGACAGTTATATGATTTCATGCCAGATCAGTCATTTAGGATGTTGGTTTGCGGCCCAAGTGGTTCGGGAAAAACAAATACACTTATGCATATGATTTACAATTTATTGTACTTTGATAAAATATACCTGTATGCGAAAAACTTAGAGCAGTCCAAGTATCAGAATCTTATGGATATATTCCAGCCAATAAGTGATGAAGCTGGTTATAATGTTATTGAAGCAAGCAATGATCAAATTATTCCTGTAAATGATATTGATAATGAAAGTCAGAAAATAGTGATATTCGACGATTTCGTATGTGATAAAAACCAAAAACCATTAGTCGACTATTTTATACGAGGGAGACACAAAAACTGTAGTGTGATTTATTTGAGTCAGAGCTATTATAAGACACCGAAAGACATAAGATTGAACTGTTCACATTTCTGTCTTTACGAATTCCCAAGCACCAATGAAAAGAGTCTAATTTGCCGTGAAAACAGTATTTCAAAACAATTATATGATAAAGCAACTAAAGAACCATTTTCATTCATATATATTGATAAACCAAAGAAATTCACAACCAAGAATTTTAATGAAAAAATATAATCAAAGTAATATAATGTTATTATATAAATGAGTTACTCAAACGGACGTTTACCTGAATCAACATTTAATAATCAATCTCAACGGGGATTACCTGGTGTCGGGTTTGTATTAACAGATGACGGAAATTATGATATTCAGAATAAAAGATTGACAAATGTTGCAGAAGCTATTAACAATAACGACGTGATCACAAAGCATCAGGTTGACACGCTTGGAACAAGTTTGGAAAACAAACTGATTCAACTGAGGGCTGATTCTCTTCAGGTTGACGGATCATCTCATATGACTGGAGATCTTGATTTGAGGGGACATAAACTAATTCTACCCGGTGAGATTGATATGGATAGAAAATTAATCACAAACATGGACGCTGATTTGAATAATGACCTGGCTGCTGTTAATTCGATAACTCTCAAAAATCAGGTCAATAACAAAGCAAACATTACAGATGCATATATGAAAAATGAAAGAATAGGATTGACTGATCACATGGATGCCAATTATCATTCTATATTAAATGTTCAAGCAGCTGGTGATAACGATGCTTTCCCTTTTTATCATGGGAAGACACATTTTTTAAATTATGATGGTCAACAATACGATGCGAAGAATAAGAAAATCGTAAATGTAATAACCGATGAATCCAATGATTTAAGTAGTGTAAACATGGTTACTTTGAAAAAATATCATCCTAATACCGATCATTCACACACACACGAGATTTTGAAAGATATTGATCTGAAAGAACTTTATAATATTGTGAAATCAAAACAACAGACATATCTTGAATTAGCAGCAAATTATAACAATCTTGTATCTTATAATGATGTAAAAAACATTTTTCTCAGTCGTAAAGAAACTTTTCCAATGGAAACTAGTCTAGATATGGGATCAAATACTATTTATAATGTAAAAGATCCAACAGCAGTTGATCATGCTGTGAATAAAGGATATGTCGATGATGAAGCAGACAAAAGGCTTTCTTTATCTGGTGGAACAATGACTGGTACTCTTGATATGGGATCGGAGAAAATCATCGGTCTTCCCGATCCAAAAACATCCAATGAAGCAACATCAAAACAATATGTTGATACACAGCTAAATGAGAAGACAGTAGCTCTGGCAGAGGAACTGATCAAAACAGAAGCTGAACTCAAAAAATATGTCAATGAATCGCATATATCGTCAACCTCCCACTTGAAGGATGAATTCCGGTATTTGATGGAGGATGTGGATGAATCCAGCTCTGAACATAATATAACAGTGACTGGAATAACTGATTTTTCAAGTTCTCCACATCATTTCAATAAGAAGGTGTATGATTTGAAAATAACAAAAGATGTTTTCAATGAATACTCTGGGAGACTTGGTTTCCACATGTTAAAACTTCCAGAAGGAGAATATACGATTTGTATTGAATTCTTTCCCGCTTCCATGACGGGTGTGAGCGTTGACGTTGTGAGCACAAGCCTGAATATCAATCAACAATCAACAAAAAAATTTGTGAAGTATTCAAGGTCAATTATTCACATGCATAAATGGCAGATTTCTCCACCTGAATTCATTTTTCTGGATCTGAAATGGAAAGGGACAGCTGACGATGTCGTTCAAGGCCCAGCAAAGCTGATTATTTATGGCGTTAAAGGTTCTCAATCAGATGTTGAAAGTTCTGTTTATGATTCTCCCTTTGTTTATGAAAATAACAAAATGGTGATGGAGACCGATATTGATATGAATTCACACAAAATCATGAATGCAACCCATCACTTATTTGGGCAATTAAAAACAAATGAAAGTGGTGGAAAAATATTTTTATTAAATGGTTGTGACAAAATCATGATTCCAAACGGTAGCAAATTAACCAAGATAATAGGGCATTATAATCTTCTAGCTGGTAGTTATCAACCATTATCCATAAGCATACTCCATGGCTTCTTTTTATCTCAAAAAGCAACATTTACATTATCTGGCAGACAAAGGCAAACATTAGATATCAACCTCAATTTGACATATGGTCATATGGTTGTGGAGATGGTTGAAACGGTTAAAAATCAAGACATTTCATTATTAATCGAATACACAGCACCATAAATTAATATAATTATATTATATATGCTGAATTTGGATAACGCAATTAATTTTTGCAATAAATTTTTCACAACCCAAAAAAACCTACATCCTAATACTAAAGATGAAATATTAAAATCGGCTTTAATATATCAATTTTTGTACATTAACTATTTGAATAAGCCAATATCATTTAACCAAATATTAGAAAAACACTCTGACATTGGATTAATAGGACCAGGTTCTTGTACTCTAAATACCAAATACCAATTTTTAATTAAACATGCTATTTTTCATGATGCATTTGGAAGATTTTATAATGACTATGAAATGGGGCCTGGATACACATATTGCTTCCTTTCAATGCCGAAGAAAGTAAAAAGATCTCCAATAATGGGCCAAATAAGTGGTGTATTATATTGTCTTATTTCAAATCCTAAAATATAATATGTACTAATAATATATAGAATAGAATGACTGAAACAGATATCTTTCAATTTAATCATATCGATAAGTGTATAAGCAAAGAAAAATTATCTGAAATCAAAGCGTTATATAGATATTACCACAAACGCTTTTGGTGTTATAAAAAGGCTTTCAAATATTTTAAGAGATTGAATTTAATTGTAAATGTTACTTCAACAGGCTTAGTAGTTATTGGTACAATAGCTGGTAGTATCACATTAAATCCTGCTATACTAGCTTCTATTTCTGGAGCTGGTTTATTGCTTAAGACAATATCTGAAATCAAGGACTATAAGAGAAAAATTGAAATGTCTAAATTTTCTTATATGACTTATGAAAAAGTGTTAGTTGATCTACGGTCTTTTTTAAGAGGAAATCAATTCAACCACACTGTTTTCATCAATGAAATGAGACAGTTAGATGAAATAATCATCGATCTTTGTCCTCTTGCTGATAAATTCGAGAAACAGTATGATAAAAAATTTGAGTAAACTTTTAGAGTAAATTTTACTAACAAACTTCATTCAATAACTCATTCATAGGGAAACCCCCTTTGCATGACGATATTGGATCATTTATTAATAATTGTTTGTATTTGATCACCTATTAACAATAGGATATTATCCCAATATTGTTTATAGCAAGTTAATGCTCTTTTCGATTTAGATAAAGGTATATCATTTTCAATTGGTAATTTTAACATCTTAAATAATTGTTTTAAAATGTAATCAATATTTATCATACGTTTTCGGTTTCCATTTATCTGTGGCAAAATTTTATCAATCTCCTCAAAAATTTTCATGATTTTAGTTCTATCATTGTAATTGTTTGATATCTGTAATTTGTGTTGGCTACAGATGTCATTTATTGTGTTTTGGATATGATATTTCCGATGATATACCGATTTTCGCCGTA
>JAJLRJ010000005.1:23688854-23711354 GCA_024195265.1 Dendrophyllia cribrosa | reverse complement strand
AATGTGTCCCATGTCACTAACAAGCTGGCTATGATGAAGCTCGAATTCGCAGGTTTCAGTAAAATTCTTTAATAAACTTAAAATCAGCAAATTTCCACCGGTTTTCCGTGGTGTGGACTCTTATTTACCACGATTTATGTCATCACATGGTCAAAATGTTGTGTACTCACGAGGCACAGCCGGGTGAGTCAGCAACAAATTTTAACCATGCGATGACGTAAATCGTGGTAAATAAGAGTCCACACCACGGAAAACCGGTGGAAATCTGTGTTTTACAACTGACAATATTTAGAAATTGCGTGATGTTAGCGTCAGCACCGTTGTCTGCACTCTCATTTAACACCCGCATCGACCAATCAGATGGCGAGATTACCGGCAATTGTGGTAAAACATGAAACTGATAATTACAAATTGACATGTATAGAGTACCAAAGTGATAACGTCACAAAAACTAAATTCGTGAAATTATTGGATTTGACGATTGTGAGTTTACACTTTGGTACTTTATGGGATAGGCTCTGTATTTTGGTTGCTATATATTTTTAGATTTCATGAGTCTTCCCTCATTCTCTTTCCACTGTTATTTTTGAAGTCTGAGAAACGAGAGGTAGTAAGGTGCTTTGATCGTAAATCTGTTGATTTTTTCTTAACTTAGCCCGAGATCACCTTTATGTCATAGTTTCCTTAAAGTGCCACTACGACGAAAATTTTTGTATTTCTTTTCCGCTTTTTGTTTAACGCAAATGTGTCTAACAGGTTTAGACAAATGTGAATTGCTATAAATTAGATTGATATATTCTTACACAGCCCAGAAATAGTTTGCCGAAAACCCACAAAAATCACGTAAAATCCATCCGCCATTATTCATTTCATAAATCCGAGCCCACTTTCTACGGGTTTGCGATCTGGTACACGTGACTTGATTTGTAACGCCAATAGAGTACCGAAGTGATGACGTCACAAAAACTAAATTTGTGAAATTATGGGATTTGATTAGATATTCGGAAAGGGCATGACGAAAAAGCCCGCTTGCCAAAAATCAGCATCTTATTACAATTTGGGGGTGAGATATTAGCACTGTTATGCTCTGGTGACTCCATACAAACCTTTCTCATTTTTGCCTTGGTTCATTACGTAATGAACCAAGGCAAAAATTAGAAAGGTTTGTATGGAGTCATTACGTAATGAACCAAGGCAAAAATTAGAAAGGTTTGTATGGAGTCATCAGAGCATAACGGTGCTAATATCTCACCCCCAAATTGCAATAAGATGCTGATTTTTGGCAAGCGGGCACTTTTCGTCATGCCCTTTCCGAATATCTAATCAAATCCCATAATTTCACAAGTGTGACGTCACACTTCGGTACTCTATGACTCAACGCTGTTCCCTCCGCGTCATAGACAACAAAGCCAAAAGGCACGTGTTGAGTCATCGACGTCACAAAAATTTTATCCAGCTCGATCCAACTCTCAGGGTTCGGTCCCGGTCATTTTTGAATTGAGTAATGGCGGCAAGCCGAATTCGAAATGTAAAGTTAAAATAATGGCATTTCCCGTACGAGTTTTGACTTGAAACTTCGCAAGGCAAGTAACGAGTACGTATATTTTCAAAATATGAAGAAAACAGAAAATGTATATTTTTGATCATAGTGGCATTTTAAATTTTTGAATATTGTATTCTTTTTTTAGGGGGTGAAGGCAGTAGAGGCGGAAGAGCGAGGAAATGTAAAAATGGCTTTATGATGAAGCGGCAATTTACGGTATGTATGGATGGCGGACTGGGACACCAGGCCCCTAACGGAGCACGAGGCGATAATGGACAACCCGGAAGCAGTAAGTTCAAATTGATGATCCACCATCGTGACTGTGCAGAGGAGCCATTCTGCAGTTAGTTAACCCTCGGACGTACACGCAAACTTAGACCCCAACCGCAACACTCGCCTTCCCCCCCCCCATTTGGGTTTTTGCGATGTTGCAATATTTCGGAATTTTTTTACATCTAATAGATAGCCCACGATATGCTCTACAAGATAAGGTAAATATTATGGGTTGTGGCACTGCTGGGGCTCCGTGACATCATCCAAAATGGCCGTCAAGATGGCCGCCATCTAGAAAACGCATAAAAGAAACGTTGTCGAAAACAAAAGCGTAAATCATAAGCGATACGACACAATAGAAATTCTGGAATCCATAAAAACCTGCATAAAAGAAACAGCGAATTAAGAACCTCCAGGCTGAAATCTGGCAATAAAGAACCTAATGTATGCAACCAATTTAGCCTGATAGATGAAACAGGTTCTTATACGAAAAATTACTAAAGATTAGACAACACTGGGACAGATCCAAGTATGTGTGCTGGACCATTTCAATGTGCAATACTTCTTAGAACAGACGAAAAAAGAGAACCGTTCGGTCGTATCGTTAATGGTTTAAACTTTTTATCCCGGAAGGTTTTTCCAATCAGGTCTAAACTATAATAAAGATTTCAGTGACTGTATAAGTTTTGGAAGTTCTTGTCAACCTTTCCTGCAGATATTACAGTTAAAAGAGTTTTATCCAGTGCTAGTTGGTTCGCGGTTGTCCTATTTCTCACGATATATATGGGTGTAATCTGCTTACGAAAAGGAAAATGAGGGTGAAGAAAGGCCATGCATAACATAATTTAGACGTCCATAAATTATAAAACGATATGAGGTAAAAGGATAGCACATACCGTACATAAACTGTAACGTTTACACTTCGTCACCCAAGCTCAAACCAAACTGCATTTCAAGAAAGTACTGTTCAATACTGGTCACTTCGGAAAACTAAAGGGCTGCCTTCTGTAACACCGGTTAAGTTCTGCAAGACTGCACAAAATGCAACTGTTGAACAAACAACAAATCCACATAAGTGGTAAATGCCATGGGCGCTTCGTTAGTTCAATTTTTTATAATGTGGAAAAGTCGGTCATACATAGTAAATGCAAGGGTTATATACTGCGGTAAAAAGTGTGCCGTGTAACCCCATCAATATTTCTGATGGTGATCCTCATTCTTTCGGGACTAAAAAGTGTTGATTGTTGTATCAATGGCTTCTATGTATTATTTTTATTTCTTTTCTTTTTTTCATTTTCAGCTCCTCATACTAAAGGAAAAGATGGCGCTATTAGTACGAGTATAATACAATCAAGTAAATTAGACAAACAAAGTAAACAAAGATTCCCTCTGGAGCTGATCAAAATTATGAAGAGGCAAGCTGAGGACTTGTTACTTGCAGAACCAGATAGCTCCGCTGGAAAGAATGCTCTTAAATTTATAAACGATGTGGTGAAGGGTAGAACAGATGTCGATGAGATGTTTAAGAGAGGTAATTAAGTTTCGTTTCGTCTATATTATGCAGCTAATATATCAGTAAATTTTGTCCTCGTTGAACTTTATTTTAGAGGTGAAGAGAAAGTTCGGTTTTGCTGGAAAAAAAGATTTTGACATCTTCGGAAGAAACAAGTTGTTTGCTCCACGTATAAAATGGGAAACTCTGAAGGACATAGCGGAAAATGTGAAGACTGCAGCCAAAGAATACGAAGAAGCATTCAATGGCATCAAGTCATCAGTGGAAAACAAAGGAAATTTTAATCAGGTTGGTAATTTTGTTTAAAGTTAGAACGACACTTTGGACTGTTCAACTCGATATCAGAAATTGAGTTGAGCACAAGAATGTTTCGATTATAACTCAGAACCAACACACATTGGCTATCTCGTTTGATATTTAATGAAGGCAAATTTGATAGCTGATAGTTATCAGTAGAAAACAATCTAAAACTTAAGACCTGAGGGATACTTTCTATGGAAATTGACACACAAGCAAATCGATATCTGTAACTTTTTTTCTTTTAGTACGGTTATACCCTGATGAAGAACGGCCGTGCTGTTCGAAATTAATCGGTTAAAAAAACATATTCCTTTACTGTACGATCAGCCTTTCAGTTCATTTGTTTCTAATTAATTTTGCTGATCAGATCCTTCCCAGGGATCCAGTATTTCGAATTTGTCGAGTGGTCCTTTCATTTGCAATTTAAATCGATATTTGCTTGAGAGGACAATGAGACGCTTTCTTCTAGGAGACTAGGAGAAACTAGGTGAAACTTTCTTCTATAGTTTTCTAAAAGTTCTAAATTCAGCAAAATCATTTGTACACACTTGATCCAATAAAATGCAATGCAATGCAATGCAATACAATACAATGCAATGCAATGCAATGCCATGCAATGCAATGCAATGCAATGCAATGCAATACAATGCAATACAATGTCAATGTGTGCAGCCAGGATTGGAATACTTTCAGAACATCTTTGCAAGTGCCGATAATCTGTCACAGCCACTGTCTTGCTTCAAAGCAGCACGCCTAATAGACCCTACAAGGGTTAATGACTTACAGCCAACAGCTGCAGATGTCCCAGAACTTGCCAACTTTCCATTTATTAATGACAATGAGGTAGATTAATTAATTCTGGAGTTACCTGCATATCGGGCTGCATCAACTGGAGTTCATGCCACTGACATCCTTGACTGGTGGAAAAGACACAAGGAAGCATTACTAGATTGTCAAAGGAAGCAGCGAAGATATTTTTGTGCCAGCCTTCATCTGCTGCAGCAGAACGAGTGTTTTCTCTGCTGAAATCATTTTTCAGTGAGCAGCAGGAGTCAGCATTGGAATATTACATCGAGTCTTCCCTGATGTTGCAGTATAATGTATTAATGTACTAACCTAATCTAGTGTTCAAGTTAGTAATGTTAGCAACAGTGACAGTGGATAGACAAAGACATTTCTGATATGATTCATGGTTGTCTCAGACTCTTTAGATTTTTTGCTGCGGAACGAGCGCAGCGAGTGAGCAACAACATAATCAGGATTTAAGAGAAATATATGAGAAAAAAATATAAGCTACGAAAAATCTCGAATTGATCGCTTTTTACCAGAATTCACTGCGCCACGAACACATTTTGGGCCAGAATGCACTGCGAGATTTGTAATATTTTGGTCCAACATGTCCCAGTCGAAATCGAAACTCAATTGTCGAAGGCTACCGCGAGTTGAGCGAGGACTGTGAGGCATGGCGATAAGACCGTTGGATAGCAAAGACTTTCGAAGATTGTACGGGATAAAAGACATTTATTTTAAATGACTCCGACAGCGGTCGATGAGACTAACTGAGCTGAGCATGTGGAGACGCGAAACCTGAGCTGAGCGCGTGAAAACGCGAACACGATACGGCTAGCTAGTAACGCAACATACTCAACTCAATAGTTAACCTAAATTTTCACACCTACCTCGTAGTGAACGCGTCCTTAGCTCAACAATATTCTACAGACATTGCAAGAACTTGATACGTGAATTAACAAAATTAGTCTTAATATCAGCTGGAGTTTTCGTCGATTTATTCCGTTTACATTTGCTTTGCTTCCCCTTAAAAAAACGAAAGACAAAATTCTGTAATACCAGTGAGACGATAAAACAGCATTATTACAACAAATTTACCGCAGCAATTACTATCTTTCGGATACACTAGTTACAAGTTATTACCCATGTTAGTTTTAAGGATTAAATAATAAATGCGCATATGTTGGTTTAGCCTCACCCTAGATGAGTGAAAAAATGTCTCATTTTTCATGTTTGAGTATTTTGAACCCAGGAATATTGATTTTTACGGAAGCATAATAGTACTTTTGGAGCATAACTTCGAGCAGAATAGCCTTTTTTGGGGGCAATTCTTTTGAGCAAAATAGCCTTTTATTCGAGCAGAATGTGTAAAGGCCTAGCGGTATGAGGTCTATTTTGGAAAGAAATGCGGATTAACACTGAACGAAGTTTGAGAAAAACGTTGTTATTCCTGCATGATGAAAATCGCAATTCGGTAAAGCTACCTGGCAGGCAGGTGTAACTTTTACTGGTGTGAGATTTTGTACCAGTAACATGTAAAAGCAGAACCACACGAGGGAACTGGAATAAAATTGTATTTGTATGAAAGTCATAGTCCAGGTCAAATAAACAGGATGTCACTCGTGTACTAAAATATGAATTGAAATATAACGTGTCCGTAGATATATTCACAACAACTTACTGGTAACATCTGCTTTTGGTAGCTTGCCCAGAAGATGTCTTCACTTGCTGAAAAACAGATCGAGTTGGAGAAGAAGCGATTAGCAGAAGCCAGAAATATTGCCGAGAGTGAGAAGAGACTTTATGTAAAGGTAAAACAAAATTAAGCTTCTCTGCTTTTCTTCTCGTATTTATTATTTCGACCTGCGTTAACACTGAATGAGGAATACCACGGATATATAAATAGCGTCAGACGGTAAATGAGGGAACCCCACGAATACATAAATAGCTAAGTAACATGGACCAGTAACAAAACAAAAATAATCTCGCAAAGCTTGTAGATTTTCAATGGCAAACAACATAACAAAGAAAAACCCTTTTGAGTTCAATGCAAATTTATTTTTCTCACACAAAAAGATGCCCTTTTCAAAATAATATTTAAAATGCATACCTAATCGTAGTTAGAACCTCACATTTAAACTTACAATTAGTCCTAATCAAATTAATCTTTTTTTTAATTGAAGCATTCTAAAACGATCTGGAAGTGTAAAAGCAAAAGAGTATAAGAAAGATAAAAAAATACATTTTAAAAGTTGGATTTAGTTGAATAAAAATCATTGTCAAAATAGGATTTCTATAAACGTCAAATGACAGAAATTTAAACGACTGGTGTTGTGGTTCTGACATCAAGCCTGCCTTCCTTGATCCTAATGGGCAAGATACCTGGTTAATTCCGTGTACGTCTGGAAAACGACTGGCTTTGCCAGGCCTTGTTTTAGTTCCTTAGCCTTGGGAGAGATTGCCCACACCCCTCGTAACTTCAAGAGCATTAAAGTTATAAAAATGAAACGTAGAGGGTATATGGTACAAAACTGTACCCTTTTTGGTCCGCAAAATCGAACGATTACGTCATATGACGTGAGAATTCCGAAATTAGTTCTGCATAGCCGCCATTTTGGATCCGCCATCTTGGAATTTTGGATTTCTTCAAAACCTCATAAAACAGTCCAAATTCACTCAAAAATAACCAAAAGAAACCTAAATTGGCATAAAAATATAAACGTAATGACGAAAACTTACGTTTTTTCAACAATGATAAAAAAGAAAACAATTTCGAAAAACATGGAGAACATAACATCAATGGCATTAAAGCTATGACTTTCTATGACAAAACTAAGACAAACATTTTAGCTATGACAATCAAATCTAGAGGGTTTCTGGTATGTCAAAAACTTTTTCCGTTTTGATCCGCAAAAAGGGACGGTAACAACATATAAAATGGGAATAACGTTGCGATAAGATCTACACAGCCACAATCTTGGATCCAACATCTTTAAATATCTTTAAACCTTCCAAGTTGACTCGTAAGTAAAAGTTAAACGTTGTTAGGACAGACTGGTTCTTTTTTAATTAAAAGATAAAAAAATCCAAATTTCAAAAGACATGGCTGTCAAAATTTTGTTGCTATGGAAACATCAAGTCATATGAAGTTTGATGGCGTTTAATTTCATATTTACATGTAAAAAGTAATAAATGATAAATGTTAAAGGTTAGGGTGGGCTCGTTGTACTTCCCTCCCCCCCCCCCCTCCCCCCCCCCTCCCCCCCCCCCCCCCCCCCCAGGCTAAATAGGGTTAACATGGTCCGAAAAGGCTGCATCAACACTGGTGACCTAGCTAGGTATACCCGCCAAGCTTTTTTTACGACAAATAAACACAAGTAAGCAGTAGAGTTGACTCCAACTGTGTACAAACCACGGTATCCCTGGTAAGTGTCGTTTTATTTAAAAAAAAGAACCACTGCACCACAGTACACTCAGAATTTTTCGACGTTTCTGTATGTATCCCTTTTTTCTCTATATTAATGTTTTGCATTTCTTGCTATAGTCTATTCGGCAGTTAGAAGGCCAGATGAATGGTATACTGAAGCAAGTCGAAGCCATGCTTCCGGAGGTCTATGAAAATGCACAAATGAATGCAAATGACTTCCTGGCAATCCTTCAGGGCCTTACGGGATTTGCAAGTAGCATAGCATCAAAAGACCCGTTTGGATTTATGGACTCGGCCCTTGGAATTGCTGAAAGTCAGTTAGGAAAGCAGTGTCTTAAAACGCTTGAAGGATATCTTGGTAGCATAAAGAAGTGGTTGACATTTGGCAAGAACTACAATCCTCTTAAGGAGGCTCGAAAGGGTTTCTTACAGCTTATGTACATGTCAGAACAATTACACATTAAAATTTTATGGTTTTAGTCTCTGAAACAAATTATAGATTAGCTTATGGTTTCCTTCAAGACCATTTATGACGTCATATCTGTTGTCATGGTAACTATAACCATCCAAAGAGATACCCCTCAAAAGTCAGTTTTTTAAATCTATCTTTAAAACTAACTCGGTGACCTATGCTTTTTTATAAGCGTTTTTAAAAGTTTGCAATATTCCTCACCTCCTGTGTAAATTTGAAAAAAATCTGTATTGTGGAAATCGAGATAAATCAAAAGATTTAAGATTAAAAATTCCACTGTACAGTTTTTTTCCAAAATGTCTCAAATGTTAGATAAAGTTGAATGCTACTTGCATGAAAAATTTCAATATAGGTCACCGAGCAAAGGTTTGAGATAAAGAGGAATATTTTATGCACGATTTATTTCCGGTTCGCGCGATTTTACGCAGTAGTTTTATTTCCGGTGAGCTGCGCGCGCTACTTTTTGATAGGAAAATCAGCTGACGTATGCGTCAAAGCATGAGGAGTGCACGTCGCGCGCGCACGCAGCTGAAAACCCTTTCGAGCCTCCTTAAGGACTCCAGTGATCTCGACTTCGACAAAGTTGACGTTAATTCGGTTCCAGAAATAATGCAGGTACTACAGAAAAAATTCCACATTTTCAATGAAAATATAACGAGGGGCTTGCAATAGATTTCCGTCACTCATATCTTCACGGAATTTTATTTTGATCCTTAGCATGAGTGTGTTCAGAATGGCGGTCAATGGAAACCACATTGCAAGTTGTATCTCTGGAGTTAATTATTTACTTGGTAGTGATCTATTAACCTGTTACGTTCACACAGTTTTATGTTCGTTTTCAACTACAGATAAGAATGCTTGCTTGTTATGAAAAAAAAAATACAAAACATTATGACGGAAACCTATTGCAAACTCCCAAGTTGATCGAGATTTAAATCGAAGATCATGTAAGAATGAGATCATTGATAATATGGTTACGTTTTCTCATTGATTTGTGTTGCAGATTTTATCTTTTTGGTAACTCGTGTGTGTGTGAAGTACACATTCGTGCTCTAAGTTTATGTATTTTGTACTGGTTAACACTTTTGTTGAAGCGCGGTGGTGTAGTGGTTATCTTTGTTGGACTTCAGTTCCGAAGTCCGAAGGCTCAAGGAATAGTCTCGGCCGCCGTGTTATTTCCTTAGACAAGAAACTTTGCTCCACATTGTCTCTGTTCACTCAGGTGTATTAATGGCTATCGACGACATAATACTTGAGATAACCCTGCAATGGACTGGCATCCCATCCAGAGGGAAGTAACAGCACTCCTGGTTGCTTCATGCTACAGAAATCGAGTTAAGCTCCGGTCGTGTGGGTTGCCTGTGGCTTGTGTGACTTAACCTTACTTTACGTCACAATTGTCTCTTATTTATTTTATCTTAAAGTGCCTATGAAATGAAATTTATTTTTTGATGTATCGAAAGTTTCACCCTTTTAGACCTTGGAATAAAAGGTTTAAAGTGTTAGGGACGATGCGAAATGCTTTTTTTATGGTCTCAAAGTTAGGTTGTTGGCGCTAAAAAGTGGCTCCAATTTGTGCGCGGCCAAAACCAGTGTCATATTACACTGTGACGTAAATAGTTGTACAAACTGCTGCGGGAATATAGAGAACAAGAGAGCTGACAAGAGACGTCGCTAGAGGTGGACCAATATTATGTGGCGAGCGGCCTCAAACTTACGAGATATTAGAATTCTTCGATAACAGAGGGTGTAACAAAGCTTTATTTTGCTCCAGAGGAAAATAGGCCGGCGAAATACACGAAATTTGTTCGTCGACATCGGAAAGGGTACGTCCACAGGCAGCCCAACCGTGGTGTGTGAGTCACATCAAATTACAGATTCGAAGCCGGTACACAGTAATGAAATATAGGTAAAAATACGATTTGTCACGGAATTGAGAAGCGATAGAAAAATCGAAAATATTACACATAAAGACCTCTTACCTTTACTTTATTGTCCCTTGATGTGTCCTGACCGGTTAAATGCATTTTTACCACTTTTGTCACTCGCCCCACTACCCACTAAAAAAGAAGGGAAGGCTGGCGACTGGAAAAGCGAAGTTCAACGCGAAAAAGCCAATAAAATTACACTAAATGAACTTATCCGCTCCAAATTGCGAGCAGCAGGACCGTACACAACGTAGTTACCTATCCATTGCTCTCTGGTTTCCAAATTTCATCGCAACCGCCCGAGAATCGCTCATTTCCCAGCTCAAACTTGACCATTTCGCTTCGCCATTATGCGTGCAACCGACGGATCGTCCACCAGATTCAAAAGTGTAGCTTGGCGTCCGCGCCTGATTAACAAAATAACACTTCATCGGGGGAGGGCGGTACTATTGCTCTATATGCAAATCAACACGGCGAGAGGGTCCAGTGCGTTCAATTTGACCGGAAACCGCAAACGCGATCGGGTTTCAGATCAAACGTCCGCTCGCTTTAAAAAGCAGTTCGTCTGGACCATCTGGGTATATTGTCAGCCAAAACAGTTCTTTTTCTGCCTTCTTTCAACCGTTCTTTTCAGAGCGATCATACAACAGTTCTTTTCAGAGCTATCCTTAACAGTTCTTATCAGAGCTATCCTTGAACAGTTCTTTTCAGAGCGAAAATTCAACATTATATTTCACGGTCCTTTCAACAGTTCCATTCAGAGCTTACATCACACAACAGTTTTTCTCAGATCTAAAATTCAACTTCATTCCATTTTTTCTGTGCATAGCCCTCCAAGTCTTTTAAGTAGTTCTATTCACCGCTATCCTGCGTTATCCCGATCTATTAATTGAACGCACTGGACCCTCTCGTCGTGTTGATTTGCATATAGAGCAATAGTACCGCCCCTCCCCCGATGAAGTGTTATTTTGTTAATCAGGCGCGGACGCCAAGCTACACTTTTGAATCTGGTGGACGATCCGTCGGTTGCACGCATAATGGCGAAGCGAAATGGTCAAGTTTGAGCTGGGAAATGAGCGATTCTCGGGCGGTTGCGATGAAATTTGGAAACCAGAGAGCAATGGATAGGTAACTACGTTGTGTACGGTCCTGCTGCTCGCAATTTGGAGCGGATAAGTTCATTTATTGTAATTTTATTGGCTTTTTCGCGTTGAACTTCGCTTTTCCAGTCGCCAGCCTTCCCTTCTTTTATAGTGGATAGTGGGGCGAGTGACAAAAGTGGTAAAAATGCATTTAAACCGGTCAGGACACATCAAGGGACAATAAAGTAAAAGTAAGAAGTCTTTATTGTGTAATATTTTCGATTTTTCTATCGCTTCTCAATTCCGTGACAAATCGTATTTTTACCTATATTTCATTACTGTGTACCGGCTTCGAATCTGTAATTTGATGTGACTCACACACCACGGTTGGGCTGCCTGTGGTACGTCAAGCGATGTTGTTTTCAATGAAAGCGCTTATTCTTAAGATTAATATTATTTTGCAAAAGAAAATAACATTCCGGCCGGTGAGGCCGTTTAATCAAGCATAATTTTTCCAATCCATATCCTGTTTGGAAGTTCCTTCAAGCCTCGGCTCGACTGGAGAGCCGTCGAAGTCAGTGAGGCCTACAAAAATATACTGACTCGATCGGCACTGACTGGCGAGTAATATAAATGTTTATACGGTATTCCGAATTATAAAATTCAAAGTGCAGCGACGCAAGTGTTCACTGGAAGGCGTCTATTCTACGAAACATCTATCAAAAATCTACACGTACAAATGCTATTCGAAACAAAATACATCGCTGAATGATTGCGTGTTCGATCAGATCAATTTTTATACAATGAAATATAAATCAGACATAAATGTAAACACGATACTTTGAACTCACTTGCAAGCCGCCAAGTGGTTAAAATTTCCAGAAACGATCAATCGCTGGCAAGACATTGAACTAAGAAGCATAATTATTACGTATATCCTTGAGTTGAAACATTTTGAATAAATAAATAAAAAAATACGCTATCAAGGCACCTTGCCGCTAAAAATACACCATTCACATTCAATCAGCAAGCCGCCTGAAAAACACCACCTCGGATATGCATAACATATCAGTATAATTTAGAAACTTTCAACTGGCAAGCCGCCAAGACATATCCTTCGCATTAAAAAAAGAACTTTAAGTAGACGAGCGAATTGCCAAGCCGATAAAATAAGTTCATAACCTCCACGCGCGATCAATGAACTTCAGAGAAGACCGGCCGAGTCGCTAATGCGCTAATATCATGATTGTTTGTACTACAAATATATCGTTCGCGTTCGATAAACGCTAGTCAACGAGCCACTAAAAAGAAATAACAAAAACGCCTCTGCGTTCAATAAGCTTACAACTCAACTGGCGAACCACTGAGACGCTGTGCTACTAAAATGTATACCTTTCACGTTCAATAATCTAAATGATCAAAGTCCGTCTTCTTTATGTTCACTTCCTTCGCTCAAGTGGCACAGTCGGTTCGTCTCGCTACGGCAAAACTACAGTGGACACGATCCAGACACGATCATTTCAGTTGATCAAGAGTGATCCGAAACTGATCCTCTTCACCTTCAGAGGACTGTAAAGAAACAAATTAGGCGCTGTCTGACATTTGTACAGCCAAAAACGTTGGCAAAATGACCATCACGCTAAAGGATTCCAAGGGAATTATAGCGTAAACAAACCAATGTGTCATACTATTTACGTAATTTACGTCATCACGCACGCTCACTCGCCCCCAGGCTCTCCAAAAATTGGAGCCACTTTTCAACCGAAGTGACGCATCTTCGAGGGGCTAAAAAACCGATTTTCTTTCTTTTCCTCGGGAAATGATTATTGTTTTCGTTCTTTGGACATAATAAACTAATGAAAAACGAAGAAAAAAAAATCATTTCATAGGCACTTTAAAGTAACCATCTTGGATTTCATAATTTTTTCCATGTTTAAAAACCTTGCAGCTGCTCCTATAACTAAAGAACTTCAATTGAGATTCATGGAAAATCTTCTGAGCACTTACAGACAAATGGAACGCGCATTCATGGAAAGCGTTTATGAGCTTTATAAAGCCTTCAAATTCCGAACATTGTGGGAAGGAGAAAATCCTCTTGCTCAATTCCAAAGAGTGGCCAGTGAAAGTGCGCATGGCACCGGACGTCTCAATGGGATGATTCAACTCACAGACGTTCTCCAAAACATGGAAAAACTAGAGATAACCGCAGTGAAATGCTTCACTGACAACATTTACGCCGACGACATTAAGAAATGGAGTTTTGATAAAGAACAACACAAAGAGGTATTGATAAATGCGACGTTGGTTTGTTACAAGCTCTCATCGCTTTGACACTTAAGTGCAAAGTACAAATTCGGCACATTTTCGGACCTCAACAGACTAGAAGGATAGTTGTCGACAACGATGAGATTTCAACAGCTAAAATGAGTCGATCACTTTGCGTGTTCGATACAGCTTTTTCGCACACGAGGGGCCAAAATTGCTAATAATTAATTTCTTACAGGAGAAATTTGAAACTTACCTTCACTGCGCATGTCAACATCGTTTCCAGTGCTAGCCGCTCGGCCACACATATGCTAACTTGTTTGGCATAATGATTTATTTATAAGTTTTCGACAACTGTTTCACAAACTAGGGGAAACGAATTGTCGACGATAATACTGCCGCATCTGTTATCGGCAACTAAAGTACTTTTCCCTTTGAATGAAAAACAAATGGAGAACCTTAACTGTTATAAAAGCAATTCACGTTACATAGTTAGAAATCACGTCTAAATTCCAAACAATTTTAGTGTACAAAACATTGGACATGAATATCGTTTATTTTCGCTATTAAATTTCCTATTCACTGCCATTTTTAATTTTTTTGACGTCATATAGTTGCGCTATTGTTAATATTCGATGTTCGTTTGTTTGCAACAATTGAGCAACCATATTACATCATGAAAATTCAAAATGGTTGAGCGTGGGAAATTAAAAGGCGAAATTGAAAATAGGCGATAATTGTAAATTGTTTGGCCGGCTGACACTGAAACATTGTTTCCATGTTTCCATGGGAAAATTTGAAATAAGGCGGTATTTCCAACAATTCAACGTCAATTTTTTTCAAGAGTAGAGGTTCCTATGACGGATGCGGAAAACAGCAAATGCAGAAAATAAATGCCCACTATAAAACTTAATTCAGTGTAAGGCACATTCATAATATTAAAGTGTAGGTGAATAACGCCCCGATATCCTGACCAGAATTTTAGAGTTTTAGACCATTTTGTTTTGGTCTGCAGATTTTCAAAGGCATTGCTGAAGGTTACACGAGATTCAATATCAACATTGACAAGAGTTGTACAACGTGTTATAACATCCGAATGTTAAAGGTAAAGCAATATTACCGTGCCTTGGTTTATATTATAAGTTACATAATATTAGATCTGTTTAATATTTCAGTGCTAAGTGACATGCAATGCTTCTTATAAACTGCACTCTTTATAACATAACATAACACGACACGACACGACACGACACGACACGACACAATATTTTATTCAGGAAATCAACTAATTACCAGTTAATAAAGTTTATATCCTTTTTAATTCATTTAAGGCGTTAAGTAACAAGGGTATATGAAACGGAGTGACTGTTATCAGAGTTTAATAAATTGATTAAACTGAGCCTTTTGAGGTCAGCAGCTACATTCAATGGTTCAAAAATCCTAATACACGGATTAAAAAAAAATGTTATTTATGAAATATTAATTTCTTTCGAGTAGCCTTCTAGCGAAAAACGTTGTTTCATTCTAATTCTTCCCAATGTAGTTGTATGTTGAATTATCCAGCGATGAGAAACAGGACAAACAGGTTCCCAAGGATGTTCACCTCCAAATACGCCATCTGAGCGCATCTTACTTCCGAACAGGGGACAACACCATCAAGGATTACCGTCAGCCTTTAGGTTCATACAGGAAAATCAAGTTTAACCGGTTTGCCATAAGTGACGAACAAAAATGCCAAGCCAGTACGGAGAAAGAACTGTGTAAGTATTCTGAGTTACATCCTTGTTTGAATTTGGGGAATGGGTGATGGAAACAAATGGAGTTCCTTATTCCAGAATGACAATATGATGTAAATTATAATGAATTTAATCAGAAATTTATGAGAACACTAAATTTTGCGGGAAAATATCGACTAAAGAGTGTTCGTGCACTGTCATCTGGAGGCTTGTTGCATATCGTGAAGTCACTCCCGCTCTGTCACATAAAAGCATTGTCGCAAAGCAAACGCCCCACTTTTCTTATACCCTATTCAGAATTCATGAGTATCACATCTATGAGCATGAAACGTGGACGGTTATATAATATATTTGTTATATAATATATAGTTCACGTGATGTGAAGACGTCATAATGTGAATGATTGATTGATTGAGTGATTGAGTGAGTGAGTGAGTGAGTGTGTGAGTGAGTGAGTGAGTGAGTGAGTGTGGTAATTTTATAACAACTGCCGTGCAAATATGTGTCGTGGAAACATCCCCTTTTATTTTTGAGCAGCAAGCCTGTTTTGTGTGACCAAAACCGACAACCGCTGGGAGCCAATGTGCAGTCACCCACTCAGCAAAAGCTCGTGCCGCGACAGTCTAATGGGACAGGAAGAGTGTAAGAGTCCCTTTGGTACATACGAGTTGAAGATTCCTGTGGATAAAAATCTTGCATGTGACAGTACTGGTATAACAGACAAGAACTGTAAAGACTTGGATGTAAGTATCGCCAAGAGGCAACAGTGCTTTGGGTTTGTTTTCTGCGCTCTTTGATTGGCAAAAACATCGATCCCCTCTCTCAACTAATGAGAAGTAAAACTAAAAGCAATTGTGTCTCCTTCGCAAGTGTGCATGTTTTCCCGGTTGCACAGGTTATAAGTATTTGTGTCGAGCTATGATAGCTCCATTGTGTTATTCGCGGTTTTCAATGGAGAATCGAAAGTAATTTCACAATTGCTTTGCTTTTGCTTTGCTGCACTTTGTGATTGGCTAAAAAGTTAGGGATTGCTTTCTCAACCAATCAGTAACAAGACCAATTGTAACTTCCTCGTACGCGTTTTTCCGCGCTTAACGCCGATTACATATATTTACTTAGAGATATGATTGATTCATTGTATTGCCTGTATCTGTTGTGATTGGCCAAATTAATTATTTTTTTTGGCTTTACGACAGTCCATTGAAAGCCAGTCTAAGGAATTGTCCATATTGTGTTTAGAGGTCTAGGCGAGGAAGGGATGAGTGGGGTCGTAGCTACAATTGATATATCACGTGAACAATGCCCCTATTATATCCCTAATCCCTATCCCAGCGGGACAAATCTATTGTTACAAGTGCATGACTACCCGAAGGGATGGAACCAAAGGCAATGAAATAACGATTGCATAAACAATTAGATGGTTATACTTGTAGTAGCAGAACCCATTTCATTAAGTGTCACTTCCCTTTAAAGAACTATGACACTTTTTTATTATTTTTCATTTATTTTTACTAGTTTTTTTTTCAGGTTTTTAATACGTATTGATTTAATCAAGTGTCACGCATCAAATTGAGAATAGCAACTTTTACTCCAAATTAACTTTAAAACCAATTGTGACCAGACGGATTTTCTCACCGGAAATTCCCTCCAAAAGATCTCAATATATTGTTACATTTCTTTACTTATTAAAGTAGATTAAACCTCGGACGTACACGCAAACTTATATCCCCACCGTGGTACAAGGGGAGGGTGGTTGCAGCCCCTCTCTTGGGTTTTTGCGATGTTACAATATATCGGAAATATTTTACCGCTAATTGATAGCCTGAGATGTGCTCTACAAAATAAGGTAAAAATTATGGGTTATGGCGCTGCTGGGGGTCCGTGGCGTCATCCAAAATGGCCGCCAAGGTGGCCGCTATCTTGGATTTTACAAAATATTCAACTTTATCGAAAAAAATTCGAAAATTGAAAATCGTTTTTACTAATTGTCTAAAATATGACATAGTTAAACATTTTCTTGCTTTTTGTAGCATTTTATACGTTTTTTTCTCTGAAAAAGGTGAACAACACGCTTTTGTATTCAAAAATGGCTTGACCACATGTTACTTATGACGTAATATCTCGTTACGATAGTAA
Source organism: Dendrophyllia cribrosa (assembly GCA_024195265.1). Lineage (NCBI taxonomy): Eukaryota > Metazoa > Cnidaria > Anthozoa > Scleractinia > Dendrophylliidae > Dendrophyllia > Dendrophyllia cribrosa. Next base: position 23,693,890 of record JAJLRJ010000005.1, on the reverse strand, counting down.
CCGACTGTCATTAAACTTAGCAAAAAATTTGTCTCACGAATAATTGAACAACTAATGGAAAAGGAATGCGCTCTTGAAAATATCGGAGAACAAGAAGCTGTACACAGCTTGAACTCATGGCGCCTTAAACTCATTGCAGCATTGATTCCCGAGTGTTTTGAGTGCTTAATTTACGGAGAAACATAAGCTTGAAATTATGTCTAATCAAAGGCTCCTAAGAGCCAACCCGTGAAGAAGAAATGCTAACGCGTAACGCAATATTGCCGTAAGCTTACGTTTTCACATTGACACGGTTCGATATAATTTTTTTTTTAATTAAACGTAAGGATTTTTGACGAACGCAAAAAAAAGTACATCGCTTTCATAATGTCCAGTTCGAAGAAAGAAAAAAAAAGGGAAAAAAGGACTATATAGACACTTTTAATAAATACCACGATGCATCATTTTCCGCTAATGACGTCAAACATATTCTTTTGAATTCTCTTGCAATTCAAAAGAATATGTTTGACGTCATTAGCGGAAAATGATGCATCGTGGTATTTATTAAAAGGGTCTATAGAGATTCGAACTCGGGCCGTCCGCCACTAGGCCACAAACTCAATCTACTGCGCTGGCGAAGAACACATGCCCCATTGGAACTAATTTTTTTTTATTTTCTACGTAGATACGCATCAGAACGTGTGTTTCGGTTGCAAAATCCTTTTAGATCGATTTTAATGTTGCACTAAAAACTCCAAATGCGAAACATCTGTAAGCTTATTATTGTCTATATTCGTTTACATCAAATTAATTATTGTTATCGCTGGATTCGCGTTGAATTCCTGTTACGAATCGTATTCGTAACAAAGCATTTACTCAGTAAGTTTACAGCTGATGGAAGGAGCGAGTGAGTGAGTGAGAGAGTGAATTTTATTTAGCCACCATTACCGATAACCCGTTCATCATGCTTTCACGTATACACGGGTTTAAAAGTAAGACTACACTACATTCACTGCATTCAGTAGCTGACACTTAAGCTCGATCGCTAAGCAAATGGCAAGTTTAATATATAAAACATAGAACTTGCCGGAGCAAAAATCCCACAGGAATAAGCGTCGAACACAATATCAAACGGTCCTATCCATCGATGAACGCCTTGAATTATCTTGAAAGGCGTGCAGTTGTCACTGTAGTTCTTTATCTTGATTCTGAAGTCAACACACGGAGAGATTTTGCGGTATGTATTTCATGACTGAAAGCCATATAGTCGTCGACATAAACTTAAATATGCGTGCATAAATTTGCATGTGCTAATGTGACACGAAAAAAGAAGAAGAAAAGTCAAAGCCGGATTTACAACTCGTGTGCTCCGCCACGAGTAAAAAACATAAGGGGGGTGGTATCCACCGTCCCCGCCTAACCCCTCCTTGTACGTCTGAGGGTTAATATCCCAATTTCAATAGAAATTTCATGCGTTGTTGTCATAATATCAAATCCGTGATTCCCGGAGCTTCAACCAGTTCAACTTCAGGCTCAGTTATGGCAACCGTAAGACTTATGGGACATATTATTCAGAAAGGAAACCGCTGAATTGAATTACTGTTGGCACTCAATTGAGAAAAACATCTTCAAATCTCCCAAACTGTAATTTTTTCTAAATATCTTGAATTTTTCTAAATATCTTAGTATCCCCTAAATATCTAAAAAAATTCCAAATAGTTGTGGCTGAGCCTACCCCTACGTTTATCGTTAGCTACATGTCTATGCTGTATTTTAAAATTCCGATTTGTTTGTTGAATTGTCGTTTTCTTGTTCTTTTTTTTTTCTTTTTTAAGTTATATAGTAAAAGCGATAAAAAAAATTTCGCGTATTGGTATTGGTATGGGTTTGGTTTTACGACACTCAATTGAAAACATTTCCGATGATTATTTATTCAGTAAATGTGTCATTAGCTTCGAAAAACTAAAATCGACACGACTCAGAAAAGCCACTCTGAATGTGTGGCAGAACCTTCGGTCGTAGCTGTTAAAAATATTTACCGTTGTAACATACATTAATTTGTGTGTTTACAAGATCTCCGCCGTCCTACCTTAGTACAGAGATAATATATTCTAGTATAGATACAGAAAGGTGTTTCCCTGCTTGTATGTTAGGGCCTGATTACATGAAGGGAGGGAAACCCTCCTAGAAGGGTTATCCTCCTAGGATGGTTATTTCGGAGAGCATTATAGGAGGGTTATTTCAGAGAATTATTATTCGGAGAATTATTTCGGAGAACTGTGCTGGCAACAGCGGCGAATCCAAACCGGGTAGGGCAACAGTTTGGCGGCTGGAATAGACCATTTTCCTGTTGATGTCCAATTAATAGGCGAAAGTCTTGAACAAAACGAAGGTTCGACAGATGGAGTCGTACTTGATCATGTTCAGCCACGCAATAAATCAAAAGGGAAAAGAAAAGTGGCCAATCGATCAGACTCTTCGTCGGAAAAGGCGAAAAAATAGGCATGGACTTCCAAAGCCGTTGAACTGCTTCCCAAATATATCAAAGAGTACAAGACGAGGTGCGAATTTAACTGCGTCGACTTCAAGGCTGATCTATCGAGCGTGTACACTGAAGTCGCCGGTGCGACCGCGCGATGACTTCAGGTTTCCGCGGCTTTGTTGGCAGAGGTAGCCCTAGGGATAACCCTACACACGTAAAGGAGGGCTATATTTTGACCCTTCGAGAAGGATAGCCCTTCTAGGAGGATTACCCTACCTCCATGTAAACAGGCCCTTAGAAAAAGAACCCGTATAAAGAGTCGTGGGTGGTGCGATCCACTCCACGACTCTCTTCGTCACCACGGCAGGGCACACGAGTTGCGACTTTGCTTATTTACTTGCCCAGTCAGGAGCCAGCCTTTTACAATGACAATCCCGTCTTAGCGCCATTTAGAATGTCACAAAAAAGCCAAACGAATCATTCCATTCGGTCATTTACTCGGCGCTAGATGGACAACTCATGTAAGTGTCTAGAACTGTCTGGAACGGATACGGTGTGTCCAATCATGGTGATGTGTAGGACGAAGAGAGCAGCGAAACAGCTGCAGGTGGAAGCTGATCATCTTTTTAAATATTTTGCTTTCTCTTTTGTGATGTTCTAGCTCACCAAGTTTACCAAGATGAATGTGTGGACGTACTATATGTATTGGTCAGACCATTACCCCACTGGACCGAAGGACCCGATATGCAGGAGCCCGCGGATCAAGCGAAAGAGAATAACTATTCCGGATATATCAAAATACTTACCTAATAACAAAAAGCTCTTTACTAAAGGGTAACGTTCCCTCGGGCCCGAAGTCCAGACTATGATGGAATGTATGTAACGATGAATATACTGGTAAAATAAAATGATCATCTTTTATGGATACTCTTTCATCCTTATCTTTATACAAACTCAATTATCCAAATTCCTTTGGGAGAAGAGAAGCAGGAGCTAGCAGGGAAGATTAAATAAAATAGGTGTTAGTTGACTAGTCTTTGAGTTCAGAGGAAGTGAATGCGGGAGTTTGGCTGTCGTTTAACGAGTTATTTACGACAGAAGAGATGTTTAATGTTGAGAAGATTAACAACGTGAGACCAATATATGTCTCAAAAGTGGTTAAATATTCATATGTTCTTGAAATTATTCAAGAGGTTTTAAGGTGGCTCCAAGTAGTTTTTTTTGGGGGGGTCAGACTTCCCTTTTTGAATGCGCTTATACATAATCTTACTTAGCTCAATGAACCTGTATTTGATAACGGATGTTAGGCTTGGATAAAAGTTTTGGATGATGCTCTTTTTATGTTAATCAGCGTTTCCATAGCAACGGTAAACAAATATGGCAAAAAACAGTTTTTCCTAAATATTTTTCTGCAAATAGCTCTGACTAATTCCTCGGCAAAAAAGAGATCGAGTTTTTCTTTCAAATGTAGTTTAAAAAGAGTGAAAATGTCAAGCAAAACTGCATTTGAATGAAAAGCTCGATCTCTTTATTGCCGAGGAGTTAGTCGGAGCTTTTTGCAGAGAGTGATAATTTATGTCTTTGGAAACTTTCTGTGGTAATTTAATAATAATTTGTGAGACCTATGGAATGTTTTGACAGCTTGTATTTCAAACATGAAAAAACACGTCTTAAAAATGTTTCAACGATTTATTCAAAATGGAACAGTTTAATTTGTTTGAAATTTTCACATTTAGTGTGCTAGACGGTGTAGATTATAACGCATTTATTCGCTTGTCGCGGGTAGCCCCAAACTCGAAAGATAATTAGGAAAAACTATTTTTCGCCATGTTTGTTTACCGTTGCTATGGAAACGCTGATTAGCATAAAAAGAGCATCGCTCAAAACTTTCATCCAAGCCTACCATCTGGTATCAAATTCAGATTCATTGAGCTAAAGTAAGATTATGTATAAGCGCATTCAAAACGGGAAGTGTGACACCCAAAAAACTACTTGGAGCCACCTTAAAGGCGTGGAATATGATGACCCTTCATCGCTCTTCAAAAGTGTTCCAGAGTTATTCTTCCTTTAAGGAATTTAGAGCTTTATTTAGATTGTATTTTCATCCGTGCAGATGTGTATTTGCAACATAGTCTCCCCACCATCCGACGCCGTTTGGAGGGGTTACCCCCATCCCGTACAAGGGAGCCTTAAATTCCAGGCTATTTGCATTCGGATAGCGGACAGCCCGTGTTGAATTATTTCCCTGCCAGTCCTACTTTGGTTCACTTATCGGGTCTCATTCCTATTCGAGGAAACTAAATTTTCCTTGTATACCTTCCCGGCCCGCGCGCAGCTTCCTTCGACAATGTAAAACAAAATAGTTCCATCCATTCGAGCATTGACTTCTTAGAAGCTGAAGTGAAACTACTTTGGTTCAATTTTCGGGCTCATTTCTATCCGAGGAAACTATTTTTCCTTAATGTTTTTATCGATTCGCTCTTTGACGGTCTGGCTCTGGAATCCAAAGTGGATGGAGGTTATTGGTTGACTGTTGCTCTGCGACAGCCGGAAGGCTTGTCGGGAAAAATACATA